>CAOJCR013324631.1:0-10074 GCA_948330485.1 Euphorbia neoarborescens | reverse complement strand
TAAAACCTTTGAACATAAAGAAAAATGTTTGTAGAAGTAAAAACTTGAAATGGAACTTGAGTAAAAAAAGTTAGGATGACAGCTCGTTGGCAAGAAAAATGGAAACGAAGATCCGAGCAAAAATTGGAGCAGCTTGTTAGGTCAAAAATTGGAAGGTTTCTGACGGTCTAGACAAAAATTAGAGCACAATACAATCTGATGATTACTCTTTCCTAACATTCAAATGATCTCGGCACAAGAAGAATCCTCGAACCCCCACACCTGGCATATCTAATAACTAGTTGAAAAACAACAAACTATAGGAAAATAATTACATGCATCAAACATTTACACTTGCATAAAATCCATTTGCATATACATCCATATTCATCAGTAGGATCCTTCAAGGGAAGTCACAACACACACTCTCCCCAGCAGAATTCCAGCAGAGTTGAGGATTATTTAATAGGTCTGTTCACTGGCATCGACGATAAGTCTAGACCCTTTTTTACCATTTTCACCTCTGAATCGAAGGGGCAAAAAAATTTATTACAAAAATTATCAATTAAGAGATGAATGCAGTAAAAATACCTTATCTCCCGGTGCGGAGCTGATAGGTGGCAGCAGTAGTTATAAAAACTATACTCTGATCACTCAACTTAGGGCAATGTACCCTGTTATTATCAAGTAATAAAATCTGGTAATTTAAGTCAAGGTATCGATCCCACAGGGAAACACCTTACAATCACCAAATTACTTGGCATCCTAACGTGTTTAAGCGAGAACAAAAGCAATAAATTTGAATCTAAGTTAACCTAACCTAATGTTCCACTTTAATTTCATATTTGTGACAACCTCAAATTATATCAAATAAAGCCATTTACACGATCTATGAATATAAATGGGGATGAAAATAATTATTATGCAAGCAACTGAATTTAGATTAATTAAAAAACCGAGATAATGCAAAATTAATGATTGAATTAGCATATCCACAGGTATTGTGCTTCCTTAGTTTGTTCATAGGAACAGAAAATATGGGTTCGTATGTTCCACAGATTTGTCAGATCCAATGGTTTTCTAGGGTTTATTCTAGGTAGAACCATGAATATGAACCTTTAATAAATAAATAACCTCATGAGACCAAAACAATCAATAATAATCAATTCACAATAAGAAAATTACTTAAACCCTAAAAACATTAAAACTTATTTCACAATATAGCTTGGGAATGAGTTAATGGAATTCAACCACATCAAGTATTGGTGAAGAATCAAGCAATATGATAAAGCAAAAAGATTATGAAAAACTTATGCCCTTTTTACTCGATCAAACGGATTATAAAATTGTACTTGAAAAAGATAATCCACTATATAAAAGTCAATCTGGAATATCACAAATCATAAATAGGGAAGATTCGACAATAGATAAACTTAATTCTTTGAATGAATAAAAGATGTTCAACCACCATACCAAAGAAAGAAAAGAAGATGATCCTTAAAGTCTAAAATAAAGTAAGAAAACAATTCAAATATGACCAAAATTGATCTATAATGTTCTATTTATATGTCAAGATTAATCCTACAAAGTTTTGAACCAAACGGGGGTAAATTCGGGTAAAAAAATAAGTGATTTTGGATTAACATATCGCTGAATCATCAAGTGACTTATCAAGCCCCAACTCAAGCCAACCTGTTGGAATTCTTCTTCATTACTCGAGTAAGTGGCTCACCGAGCCCCAACTAGAGCCAACCTACTGGAATTCTTCTTCATTACTCGAGTAAGTGGCTCAGAGCGCCCAACTTGCACACCTTATCTTGTAATAGCCATAACTTCCTCGTTCGATATCCAAATCTATAGATTCATGATCCGTTGGAAAGATGAAAGAAAGTTCTTCAACTTTGTATATTATATGCATCTCTTGAATCGGCCTATAACTATCTTGAAATTCTCTCTAAAGATGTTGGAGAATCATTAAGCATCAATCGGACCTCAAATGTGAGTATTCTTTCTAATACCCAATATGGGCCTCAATATCTACATTCTCATCACAATAAATACGTCAAAATATAAAAGTCCTTGGTCTTAATGACCTCAGACAAAAGAAATATGAAAATACATGAAAAATACAAAAATAATAAGAAAATAATCGAAATATAAACAAAACCCTAAATTTAACTAAAAACCGAAAATACATGAAATCAAAAATCAAAATACATGAAACGAGTCAAATTAGATGTTGTTTGATTACAAATAATGCCTAAAATATAAGGTCAAAATCAACCTTATCAACTACCCCATACTTAAAGCTTTGCTTGTCCTCAAGTAAATAACTCGAAACACGGAATAAAGATAATTGATTTCGCCCGAAAATCCAACTAAGATTTGACCATACCGTACTCAATATTTCCAAGCATGTAATTTGATTTCAAACAAAAAAATGGGTATGCATATAGACAACATATATTCATATCTATATTCAACAAGTTCAAATCGCTCAAATAAATAGGAACGAACTAAGTATATACAACCAATTGTTACACTTCACAAGATATCACTCAATATGCTAAATAAGTCAAGGTGAAACAAATTACACACTTAACCATGAAACATAGACATCACATAGCAAACTTATGGCAATCTCAGTGCAGTTGTTGGTCGAGGAGCAAAATCAGAGAACCTAGGGCTTGTAATGTTAGCGACTACGGATAAGGTATGTCAAAAAGTCACATTAGGTTTACAACTCCTTCATTCAAGTTAGGAAATATATATTGGGTAAAAGCATGGGTGTAAGATGCAAACCAATTAGACAACTCATCCCAAATAATTTTTATTTTTTTACAACAATCAATTAAATAGGGAAGAGTGGTATAAAAAAGACGTGTGTAGATAGAACAATTCACACTTATGTATAAGTATGAATGAACAATTCGAATAAAAGAATTAAGAAATTCGAATCATGAGATAGCACAAGGAAACAAAAATGGGAAAAGAAATTCCATCAAACATTAAGTTAAAGTACTTTATAAGTTAAGTACTTTACAACCCCAAAATTCACATAACTTGATTATTTAGAACCACCCTCGAAACACAAGAGAATAGTTGCTTTATTATTGAACATTTAGTATTTTTTTTCCTTCAAGGGAAAAGTGATAAAATTGTGCTTAAAGTGAAATAATCACCCAAGAATAAGAACAATGGAGTAGTTTAACCAATTTTTAACTTGAAATAAATGAGAGGAAGGGTTGGAGGAAAAGTCAATGTTAAGGGAATTCTGCTTGTAACGGTAAGGATATTGCATTGCAATATGGCTACGAAGAAAACTCAAGCTCAAATCGGGTAGTCTAGGGTAATTAATGTACATGTTAGAAAAGATGAATTTACAAGGTGCATAGTGTGGTCTCGTATGGTCAAATCCTAAGGGTCTCCACATATTAAGCTCATGATGTCAAGTGCAAAACATACACCAAGTTCTATGATCTAATGTATAACGTATGATTAACCCTCACAAGAACAGAACCAAAGTGAATTAGTCCCTTCTGGCTCAAAACCTCTCATTTAGCAAAAAGGGTAAAAATGTGCTTAGTTGTGTGACTCAATCTATATTCCTAACCATAATCATGGTTCAAACATAAAAATATGGGTAGAAGATTGAACCACTGCATGCAATCCATCTTATCATTATTAACACATAATACAATACATAAAAAAATGACCAAGCAAGCATAAATGGGCTAATCACCAATATCAGCATCCCATAATTTAAAATTAATTATTATCAGATTAAGCACGAAAAATTAATTTTGGGATAGCCAGGCATAATTCAAAATCAAACAATAGCACAATTTAACCATAAAAAATGCTATAAATAAAGCTAAACAAAAACATAAAAACATAACAAAACTAAACAAAAGCATAAAACTATAACAAAATGAAACTGTCATTTTGCCACACTATAGTTAAATTGCACTTACTCCCAAAAGTGCAAGAGAAGTATGGTACAATAAGTGTAAAGGGCAAAAAGATCAATGCACCTAACTAACATGCAATAACAAAAGAAATAAATTAAACACACAAAATTAAATAAAAAATACTAAATTTTACAAGAGAGAAATTTTACCTCACTATGTTTATAGTCGAAATAGCTCGACTTTCTCAGACTCTTGTTTTACAAAAAAATTGAAGAGTAAACATCTATTATTTCTCTTTTTCCTTTTTCTTTTTCGTGTTCTTTTCTTCTTTCCTTCGTCACCTCTTTCGTTAGGTAAAACTTCTAGTTTCAGTATCAGAGGCATTACTAAGGACAACTCTGGCGCCAGTTCAACCTTTCTCTCCAACTTGTTAAACCTATCTTTTGCTTTATCCTTTCTCACTCTGACCACTTCATTCTTTACATTCTCAAGACTACCTCCTAAATTGTTATCTAAATTACTGCATAATTACTCATTGACACATGTATCAATAGGACCAATAGAGGACAAAAAATTACAGTTGTCTGAACTTAAAGGAGATTTGATTGAATTGTAAAAGTTAAATACTACCTCCTCATCTTGCAATCAAAAGATCACTTTGCCTCTATGAACACAATTTAATGTTCTTCCCGTTGCAAGGAACGGTCTCCCAAGTAATATAGGCATTGCAGCATCTTTGCCCTTATCTAAAACCACAAACAGCAGGGAAAATGAAATTTTTTACCTTCACTAGAACATCCTCCAACACTCCTTGTGGTTTCATAACTGATCCATCTACAAGCTGCAGTGTCATAGTGGTGGATTTTGGGTTTCCCAAACCAAGCTTCCTGAACATTGATAGAGAACGATTGCACCTAAGTCGTCCAATGCATTATCAACCTTCATATCCCTTATTTGACAAGGAATAGTAAAACTTCTTTGATCCTGCATCTTAGGTGGAAGCTTATTTCTTATTCGTGCTGAACATTCTATCATCAACACCACCACTCATCTCCTTCTAGATTCTTCTTACCTGCAAGTAACTCCTTAAAACATTTAGCATATTTAGGCATCTCTTGGAGAGCCTCTATCAATGGTAAATTTATTTTTACTTTCTTAAGAATTTCAAGGAATTTAGAATACTTCTGATCAAGTTGGATTTGTCTAACCCATTGAGGAAAAGGCAATTTGGGCATATAAACCTGAACTGGATTAGAAGTTTTCTCTTTTTCTATCACATTAAAAGGAATTTTAGAATTTTAATCGAGTTTGCTTACTTCTCCCGACTCATTACTTACCTGTGTAGATGGGAGTTGACTAGTCATCTTAGAATCTGTTGCCTCCACCTGACTGACACTCACAACATTGATTGAATGGGTTATACCCCCCGACTTTTTCTTTAGGTTCTACTCGGTAGCACTCGGGAGACTTCCTTGAGGCCTCTCTTACCTCTCTTTGTTTATTTGAGCCATTTGATTTCCCAAATCTCTGCAGTACACTTTATTATCGGCAAGCCTAGATGATATATCTTTTAATAAAGATAAAATAGCATCGTCTTGCTTCTGAGGAGGTGATTGCTACTGAGATTTGTTATATTAATGCATTGGGGCCTTACCAAACCCCTAGTCATAATGCTCATGATGAAAATCGAAAGAAGGTTTCAACACGTTTTGATTATTTGCATATGAAAAATTAGGGTGCTGAAATCTCCTCCCACAGTTATTACTATTATGGTAAGTTGAATTATAGGAGTTTGAATTATTATACCTGGGGTTACCCCCTACATTGCTTACATTTTCAGAACCTTTGACAAATGGATTGCCTGCTTCACACTCTTGACCATGATGATCTCGTCCATATGTAACCCACAATATCGGTTGTTGTGTACCATTTAAGTTTAAATGGGACATCATCATTTCGAGCTTTTTGTTCATCTCTTCCATTATAGGACAAAGTTGTCCCCAAATTATCATGTGTACATCTCTTCTAGATGTTATCTCAGCTCGCTACAACATACTCTTCCTCGCCAACTCTATTATTGACTCTTCTTCTTGAGCAACTATTTTCTTTAAGATGTCTGATAAGGTCGTTTTAGACCTTATATTCTAGCTAATATTGAGCCTTTGATGATTTATTTTTAGACTGGTTTTCAGCATTCTAGTGTTGCATTGCATGTATTTTCTATTTTTATTTCAGTTTTTTGTTTGTGTACATTTTCGTGAATTTTCGTTATTTATGCTTTATTTTCTTTGGTCCGAGGTCGATATGACTAGCGCTTGTATATCTTGACATGTTTGTTGAGCTAGAGAATGTAGGTTAAAGGTTTTGATTTGTATTTGAGTAAGGATTATGCACACGTGTGAAGTTCAGTGTCCAAGCGCTGCATGTTTATGAACTCTGGTGCATATTTAAAGACAATTGGAGGCCAATTCAGGAGATGCACTTTAAAGTAAAGTCAAAGATCCTTTCATAAGATTTCCAAACAGTATTAGATGAATGACTTTGGACATTAGATGAGAAAGTTATGAATAAAACAAGATGAAGTGTGCAACCAGTGAAAAGTCCAAATCCAAATGATGCTTGCATATTCATCATTTTTAGAGTGCATTTTGAGGCCTCTAGAGGCTGAATTTGAAGATACTTATTAGATGCAATATTATAGAAAATTATTGTAGCTTTCTAACGGAATTTGAATCACGTAATTTGGACATCGGATGAGGGAGTAAAGATGATTTAAAGGAAAGGAGTGCGTGCCAGCAGCATACTCGATAAGTACACCTGAAGAAGATGCTTGTACTCGGCAAGTAGACCATCGTACTCGTCGAGTATCATGCCCGAGTACACTTAAAAGGTATAAATTGAAGGTGTACTCGGTGAGTACACCATCATACTCACTGAGTACCAGTAGTAAGGGCCAGAATCAACCTATTTTAATATTTTTAACCTAATTTACTCGTTTCTTATCGGAATTGAGTCCCGTTTGTTTTGGGACGCTTTTATTTCACTTGAGAATGTATATATAGCTGGATAAAACATAAATTAGGTTGATATTTTTGTCATTCAAACTACTCAAGAACCCTAGCTAAGTTTTAAGTTTTCTTTGTCTTCGGATTTGGGATTTTATTTCGATTGACAGTGTTTACTTTGCATCTTTCCCTTTTACGATTAATTCTCTTTAAAGATCGAGTTTTCCTATAAAGGTTCATCTTTACGCATTTTTTGAACGGCGGAACACACCAATTCAATAACGAGTTTTACCTAAGGATTTCTTTTCTCAATCTTCATCTTTAATTTGAGTTGTGATCATATAGAAATAACTGTCATGGTTATATTCATTATTTTTCTTCCATACATATTGATTTGATCTTATAATTGGAAATTAGGGTTTGTGTTTGTGATTCGATTAATTGTTATGCATGTGTGATGCGCGTTTAGCGTGATATAAATTTATGCAATTCTGGTAAAGATGCTAAACACTCAACTCTAGGGCAATGTACCTGTTGTTGTCAAGTAATAATCTGGATTTGAGTCCAGGTATTAATCCCACAGGGAATCTACCTCTACGAACTCTAGTTCTAGGGCTTTGGAGTGTAAAAGGCGGTAAAAAGATCAGAAAATAAACTAAGTTAAAACTACTCCTAAACCTAACTATGATGAATTATCAAATCAATCTCTCGATCTGGAAATACCCGATAAGTCAATTGATATTCTATCGATCTATGAATGATAATGGTAAACAACCCTTATCAACCAATCAAATAATTAAGTAATAAAGTTATGTATGTACTCAACATTGAAATCAAAACACAGTTCCAATAGCGACTCCGTCTATCTGAAGCTCCCAGGGTAAGGTTATCCTACCGGCCCGCCTAGTTCTACGGTTCAAAAACTCCATTCGCTTAAGTTCCAAAAGGGTTGCCAAGTCCTGGTTTTCCAGTTGTCAGGCTGGATCGCGAAACGAATATGAATCAAAAAGATAAACAAGATTACGAGGCTAAAAGAACGCATGTAAATCAATCAACGAATCCACAAACATAAATCCTAATATTCGATAGCAAGATTGGATCAACAAGTATGGAAGAAATATAAAGGAATACAATTGCAAGTAATTTCTAAGCAGAAAACAACTCGTATTAAAGACAAAGATTGAGTTAAGAAGATCTTAGTCAAACTCGTTATTGAATCGGTGATTTCTGGCTTTGGCAAAACAACATGCAAAGGGGATTCTCTATAAGATCATTTACTCGCTTCAACAAACCAATAATTCGTAAAAGTTAGAGATTCCAAATAGAAAATTTCAATAAAGCAATCCCAAAATCCGAGATATAAAAGAGTAGCAAGAACTAGGGTTCTTAGCTCTGAAAATATGATAAAAGATACCCAGCAAAATAAATCCAACCCTATATATATGTTTGGAAAACAAGAAAGAGTAAAACTAACAAAACCATAAAAAAAATCTGCCAAAATCGTCTGCACCACGCCGTAATGCATGAGTGTTACGACGTGGCGCACAGTAAATCTTCAATTCCTTCGCAGCAAGTTCTTTTCTGTAATCGGCAATGCCATGTCATAATGTATATGGGTTACGACGTGGGAAACCCCCTCTTTCTCTAATCAAGGTCTTCTTCTGCTTCCTTCTTTGAGATAGCAATGACATGCAGTAATGCAGCCTCTTTACGACATGGCACCTTCAGTTTCAGCTCCTCTTTAATCTCCTTAGCTCCCACCTCCGTCATTCCACGCACCACTCCCGAAACCTGTCTCGCAAAGACAAATAAAACACATCAAAGCACCAATTTACTGGGGTCCAAATAAATACACAGAGACAAGAGCCCTAACGACTCACTACGCTATGTACAACATCCTAAAGCACTAAACACACAAAAACATAAAATGACACAAAAAATGTAAAACACATACGAAGACAGATAGAGAATACAGAAAACAACAAGGAACATCACCAAATACTCCAGAATATGGTCAGGAATATAAGGTCCAAAACAACCTTATCAACTACCCCCCACTTAAGACTTTGCTCGTCCTCGAGCAAATAACAAGGAACTCAGAATCTCAATACCCCCTTTCATGTGAAAACTGGCTCCCCAGTTTAACTATGCTAATACATCAATCCAACAACCATGCATCATAGTCTTTCACAGTCATATAAGATGCATACAGACATCAACTCGAACAAAAGACACACTTCTCAGTCTAAACTGGTGAAACGAAAAGGAATGTTTAGGATCTCTAATAGCCATAAAATAACTCACTGGTAGCCGCTCAAAATCACTCTAATGATGTGTGTATTCAAAGAATTCACTCATATAACCCTGTATACATACATCACATGGCGAACAGATGTCAATCCTAACACAGTTATTGGTATCATGGAGCAAAATCGGAGAACCTATCATTGGCTTGTAATGTGCAGAGGGTAAAGGATGGGTGTGTCGGAGGTTAATTTGGTGTTACAACTCTCTATCTCGAGTCATTCAAAAGATAGAATTAGTCAACTTATATAGGGTTCACAAAGGATAAGTGACAACAACTCACTATTTTCTTTCTCTCTTTTTTTTTTCTTTTCTTTTTTTTTTTGTATATATGGACTTTTTTCATAACAAAGCTCGGATGAAAAAGAGAATTATTTCGAGCTATAGGGTAAGAAGATTGTGAAATTGAAGAACATGTGATTAGATGTTTATGAAGAACAAAATTGACTTTTAAAGAGAATAGTCAACTTTATGAATGTTAATCCCAAAATAAAAACTATGTTCAGATAAGTGGAAGAAATTATTCCGAACGTTTAACAAAACATGAATATTTTTGAAGTGAGAAGCAACATCACCTTTATAACTGAAGAACTAACCCAAAAAATGAAAAGTGAAGCACATTGACTAATCTTAAACCCGAGAATAGAGAGAGGATGGGTGTGAAGGTCAATCAAAGTGAAGGGATTCGGGCTTGTAACTTTAAGGCCTTTAGCCTTGTAATGTGGCTATTAAAAGAACAGGTTAAATCTCGAATGGGGTGTTCTAAAGGTAAGTTAGTATGTACAAAGGTGAAAAACGGTTAAACGAAGAAAACGTGCGAGTAGTGTGTGCAAATGAGGCTAAACCTATGGATCTCCACATCTTAAGCTCTAAAG
>CAOJCR013311346.1:0-13611 GCA_948330485.1 Euphorbia neoarborescens | reverse complement strand
TATCATGCGAATTAAAACATTTTATCTGAAAATAATGTCGATTTCTTAAATTGGTTTTTCAAAAGAGGATAAGTAGATGTCTTGTCCGAACCCGATCTCTGGATCACGGTTTTGGATTCGAGCTTAGGTTTTGAGTTCAACTGTGATTAAATTCCCGGTAGAGCTTAATCCGGGTGGCGACTCCAAATATCATTTTTCGAGAAGTCGAGTTCGGATTTCTCTCCTTTAAAAATTGTTTTCTTCCAAAAATGTTTTGTTTTAGTAAAAACCTTAAGCACGCGTTCACACGTGTATCTCGTTTGGAGAACCTTCCTCCGAAAGCCTCAAGTCCCTATTTAGGTTCGCCTTTTAGCGAGGGGTACTAGGAAAGGAATTATCCATTCACTTAAGGATCGTTTTCCTTTTTCCCAAATTCAAAAAACTTAATTTTTATTTTTCGATAAAAATTCGCTGCTCTCACAGGCAGCAAATATCAGCGTTAGTGCTAATTTCTCGATTTGGGGATACCTGAGTTCAACATCTTTCAAAACTTTGCTGATGTAATATATAGGATACTGTTGGATCCCCTTTTCTCAAATCAAAACTGCTCCAATGGCCTCATCAGTGGCCGTCAGGTATATAAACAACGTTTTGCCTTATTTCATCTTGCTGAGCAGGGGTGTGGAGGATAAGAACTCTTTGAGATTCTCGAATGCCTTCTGACAGTCATCATCCCATTTGAACCCAGGTTTCTTCTTAATAGCCTTGTAGAAAGGAAAACATCTTCTCGTCGAAAATGAGATGAATTTTCCTAGGGCATTGATCCACTCATTGAGTCTTTACAGCTCATTCAAGTTCCTTGGAGGGGTCATGTTCATAATAGCCTGGATCTTGGCGGGATTAGCCTCAATTCCCCTATGTGATTCCATAAACCCCAGGAATTTTCCTTCTTTGAACCCGAAGACATATTTCTTCGGGTTAAGCTTGAGTTTATAGTCCTGCAGAAACATGAAGACTGGCCGGATGTGCAGTGGGTGATCTATCTCAGATTTACTTTTAACCACCATGTCATCTACATAAACTTCTATGATCTTACCAATCTGGTTCTTGAACATCTCATTCACTAGCCTTTGATAAGTGGCCTCTGCATTCTTGAGTCCAAAGGGCATTTTGGTATAGCAATAGGTGCCCTCATATGTAATGAAGGAACTCTTGATCTCGTCATCCGGGTTCATAAAAATCTGATGATATCCTGCCTTTGCATCGAGTACTGAGTAGATCCGATATCCAGCTGTAGCATCTACAAGTTGATCAATACTTGGCAAAGGGTAACAATCTTTCGGGCAAGCTTTGTTCATATCTGTAAAGTCCACGCACATCCGTTAGGACCCATTCGGCTTTTTGATAAGCACCACATTAGCCAGCCAGTTTGTGTAATGTACTGGCCGAATGTGTTGAGCTTTTAACAATTTCGATAATTCTTTTTCGATGGCCTTTTGTTTGTCCAAGGCATGCCTTCTCTTCTTCTAGACCACCGCCTTGTCCTCCCGGTCAATGTTCAGACTATGAGTGATTATTGCTGCTGGTACCCCCTCTAGGTCTTCTATAATCCATGTGAAAGTTTTCTGCTCAGCTTTCAATACTTCCAAAATTGATGTTCTCAGGCCTTCATCCAGCTTCTTGTAAATATTTATGCTCTTCCCCTCTGCAATAGCCAGGGTTTCCACCTCATCAACTGGTTATGTTGCATTCGGGTGACTTTTCTCATCATTAATTTCAACTTTATCATCATTCTTTAACGATACCAAGTATGTTTTCTAGGCCATCTATTGATTACCGCGACAAATGGCATTCCTTTTGGTGTTGGGGATTTGTAATGCCAAGTGTCTACATGAGATAAGTTCTTCTCAATCTACTAAGAATGGCCTTCCCAGGATGACATTGTAGGCCAACCTGGCTTTAATAATCAGGAACAGCTCCTCTGATCTGTATATGTGATCCTCATCCCCGCTCTCCATTTGTACTTGGACCTGTCCTATTAATGGGATAGGAATGCTGTTGAGACCAACTATAGGGGCATATGTTGGTTCTATTCTCTCCTTGGCAATTTTCAGTTTGTCAACAACATGTCTATTAATCAAATTGATGGCACTTTCTGTATCTACAAGCACCCTTTGCACTGTGTAATCTTCTATCACGACCTAAATTACTAGCGCATCTGTGTGTCCTGAATTCACATTAGTAAGTTTATCAAAAGAGGTATTAAGGTCAGAAGTACCTTTAGGCTTTGCGGGTGCTGTTCTGGCTTTTTTAGCTCGTGGTTCTGCATTGGGTCTGCCTGCTTTAACCATAATAACACCATGGGTCTGCCTCTGATTGGTACACTGCTGAGTAGTTCTTTCTGGTTTATGATCAGCTTGCTCTGCATCCTCCTCCTCTTTGTCTTGTTTTCGATCAACAAACTTCGTCAAATTGACTCTCTTGATCAACTTTTCAATATCCTCTGCTAGGGACTTGCAATCATCAGTATGATGTCCCTTGGCCCTGTGAAACCTGCAATACACATCTTTCTTCTGGCCAATTGTTTGCCCCTTCTCGGTCTCAGGATATGTCAGTTCTTTGTTAAGGCCTTTCACATGAATAGCTAATAAGACCTAACTGAGTGATGTATTCAGTGGGGTGAGTTACATTCTTTCTCGATCCCCCCTAAAAAAGTCCCTTCTTCTATCCTGATCTCATTCTAGGCCTTTGCCTTCTCTTCTAAACTTGGCCTAGTCCCAGTCTCTGGCTCCCGGATCACCACTTTTATAAACATTTTGTGCATCATCCACTTCTACACAATCCTTAAAAATGGTCATCAACTGTACCTGGTTGTATGTCTTTTGAGAAGGCAACTGCTGGCGCAATCGATTGCTCTTGGTACTCTTCATTAATGCTTCATAGGAAATATTAGTTTCAATGTTTTTTATGTGGACACATGCCTTATTGAAGCGAATAATGTAATCTCGCAATGATTCTCCCGGACCTTGCACAATATCGTTGAGTACCCGGGTGGCTGTTGTGGGTAGGATTGATCCCATAAACTTAGCTATGAACTATCTCTTGAGCTCCTCCCAAATATCAATAGACCTGGTGGTAGCCTATCATACCAGTAATGAGCTGGACCAGCCAATGAGAGCGAAAACATTTTGCACATCAAGATTTCATCAGCATTTGCAATATTCATTATGCCAGTAAATTTCTTAACATATATAACAGGATCAGTTGTTCCATTATACTGGGGTAGTGCAAGGATTTTAATTTTTTATCAGTTTTAGCATCCAAAATTCATTTGGATAATGAAGGGTCCCCTACGTCAACTATAGGGGTTGAAAGGGCACCGCTAGCTCACTGAGACTAGATTTTAGCCATTCAAAAAAGAATCTAGCCGATTCTCCCACAGTCAAATAGGCTGCTAAATTAACATTTGTATTTCTATATGGCAGGGCTATACTTGGATGTGTATAGCCCAAGCCCTGAAGCAGAGCATGATGACTTACTTGCTAAGGTATATACCCCTAAAAAAGCTGGCTAATCGTCGAAGGTGCTGAGACCAACTGCGAGATATATTGAGTATTCTGAACCCATTGCGTTGGTGCCTATCCACTCCAGCTTCCTATCACTGCTGACATATATCCCTGTACAGGAGCTGGTAATGGTGGAGGTAGAGGTGGTGGTAAGACCCTCTACCCAAGCCTATGCAGATTTTGACCTCCAGCCGAGGCAGACAACAGCATATAGAACAGAGCCCTATTTACCATACTTCCTTTTATTGACCCAACTGTATTAGGAGGTCTGAGTGACCTCCTGTAGCATTGTTCCACCTACTGGCGTATTCCTTGCCATTGCCTGATGCAGGATTGCAGCATATTGAGGAGGTGTGGCATAGGTCTGTATCAGCTGCTCCATTGTCATCGGCATTGTATCAGGGTTCTCTAAACTCCCTGAGATTGGGTTACTGGTTGTTGAAGGAACTGTTAAATCTGAAGTAGAACTCATTGTCATTTCTTCGAATGTCGCTTACCGCACCAATGATGATTCTCAGTGGAAATAATAGATCTCCAATTGAATCTCCGATTGATCAATCTTCACGTCACTTGATATCTGCCTAAAAACAATAAAGAGAGACACCAGTAGTCCGATTCGGGGGACCCTCCGATACTTAAGTCAGCACAGAGTTCTTGGGGGTTAAAAGTTAAGAATGAACTCAGAATCATAAAACAAGAATAATGTACATTTTTTACATGTGATATGAGCCCTTTATATAGGCTTACCTCATAACCGGATTCTATTAGGATTTATTATTTTCCAATCATTGTGGTACCCTGAATAAAGACTGAAATACCCTTCTGTTGTCTCAGTTTAGGGAACAGCCTTTTGGAGGACATAAACATGTGAGCTGAGTCATCTTTAACTGGTGCGATTTGGTCTATCACTCAGCTCCCGGGTTGTTGTTCCGGTATATTTCATGCAATCGATCACCTGGTATCCTGAGTTATAGATCCGCTCTCCCGGATGACTTTTATTAAGAGATCAGATACTCAACGTAAAATACCTGATTGTCATTAAAATCTAAAATATATATTTTTATATATTTATAATAAATTTATTATATATTAAAGACTTGGTTCTCGATTTTTTAATCGAATTTCAACGAGGTTTTTTTGGTGGTTAATTCTTAAAAACTATTGATATGAAGTTTTATTTCTTAAGGGATCTTAACAATGATGGTGTAATTGAATCGATCTACTGCAGAAGTGGAGAGAAAATTGCAGATCTAAAGCACTCAAGGTGGAATCTTTCAAGAAGCTTAGAAGATTGTTGGGCATTTGTTTGTTGAATACAGTTGATAACTTAAACTGAACATTAACAAATATTCAGTTTAAGAGAGGGTTTGTTAAGTTAGTCGTCAGTTATTTAGTTTTAAGTTGTTATTTCTTAAGAATTTAAGTTGATGTAGAAGAAGTCTTTTCGGTGTTTCAGTAGTTCTAAAAAAATTACAGAATATGTTTTTCTATTATCTACAATTATGGGATTTATTATTAGTGCTTTAGTGCTTCCTATGCTTTAATCCAAGATCAGACATCTTGAATTCATCCATCATGGATTTTTTAAATTGTTGAAACATGGTATCACAATTACTAGTAAATATGAGATCATTAATATATAGACAGACACTGAGCATTCCCCTTTATTATCAATCTTAACAAAGAGTGTAGGCTCATATGGACATTTAGAATTACCAGCTTTAACAAAATATGACTCAATGCGACTGTACCAAGAACGAGAGGTCTGTTTTAGTCCATAAAGAGCCTCTTTAATTTCGTAAACTTTATGCTCATTTCCATATTTCAAGTAACCAGGGGTTTATTCAACAAATACCTGCTCTTCCAAGTTTCCATGCAAGAAAGCCGATTTCACGTCTAGCTAAAAAATCCTCCAAGAGTGCTGTGCAACCAAGGCAACCACCATACGAATTGTATCATTCCTTGCAACCGGTGAAAAAACTTCAATATAATCAACTCCATATTGCTGCTTGTATCCTTTCGCCACCAAGCGAGCCTTATACTTGTCAACTTCACCATTATTTCTCAACTTCATTTTAAACACCCACTTCACGCCTATTGTTGTACATCCGTGTGGAAGATCAATCAATTCCTATGTATCATTTCTTTCAATGGCATCGATTCATCATTCATTGCTTTCCACCACTTTTCGTCTTTGACAGCATCCTCAAAAATTGTAGGATCGCAATCTGAAAATAAAAAAATTTGAGTAATTGGATCTGGAATTCTAATTACCTCATAATCTTTAATCCAAGCTGGTTGTCTTGCAACACGGAGAAGAGAAGGAGCTTTATCATCACTGACAGTAGATGGAGCTGTTTGTACTGAATCTTCCACTACAACCGGTGCAGGAACTTGCTTCTATTCAACATCATCCTCATAAAGGACTTGAGTAGGCTACTTCCCACTCCCATCCCACATATTTTCTTCATAAAAAATTACATCCCTGCTAATCACAAATTTTTGCTTAAAGGATTGAACAACTTATATGCTTTGGATGTCTCACTTACACCAAGAAAAAATATTTTTCTGCCTTGTCGTCCAGCTTTTTTTCTTTTCTCATCAGGGACGTGAGCATATGCTATACACCCCAAATATTTTGAAATGATCAACAGATGATTTTCTCCCACTCCAAACTTATTCTGGAGTCATATTTTGAACAGCAAAGGTTGGGCTGCGATTCAGAATATGAACACTCCAGTTTACTACTTCTGGCAAAAAAGTTTTTGGAACTTTTCTTCTTGCTAGCAAGATTCTCAATATATTGACAATGGTTCTATTTTTCCTCTCGGATACACTATTCTGCTGTGGTTTATAAGCTGTAGTTAACTCTTTTCTTATGCCATGCTCTACACAAAAAAGCTTCAAAATCTTTCGTAAAATATTCACCACCTCGATCTGTGTAAAGAGTTTGAATTGTTTTCTACGCTTCATTTTCCACAAGGGCTTTGAATTTCTTGAATGTTTTACCTTAGCCTTGATTAACCCAAAAATTTTACCCTAGCATCCCATATTCTCTGGAGTCTAAATACGTGATCAATTTCAAAATTCTAGATGGTCCAATTTTTAGGGTTTCCACCGGCCCTTGGTACCTATTTCTATTTTGACTTCTATTTTGATCTTTCTCGAGTTCCTCACATGCATAAGAAGCACTAGAAACATATTAGTGATATTTTCATCATTAAACCCTTTGGTTCACTAAACCATATGCCCACACTTTTTTTTTGAAATGGAGCATCACAAGCCTCCTTTTGTTGTGGCTTGTGACAATATAAATTTGCGGTATTTGCCTAACCATATTGTTATGGTTGGTTCGCCCACCCAATTGAATAGGCAAGCAACTGGTCTACACATGTTTATACCTTTTTTAATTTTTATGAATTTATAATAATAAATATGAATAAAATAGTAGAAATTTATAAATAAAATAAATATATTCACTACAAGAAAACAGTGAGTTAGCAACCACATGTTGTTGTGGTTGCAAAAGTACAACACTTGCAACCACAGTAGTTACAAACCTAAAAAAAACTTGGTTGCTATTGCAGATAAAAACTGGAGCCCAAATATATGTACAATGGCAACCATCTGTAGTTGCTAATATAAAAGACTTGTGGTTGCTAAACTAAAATATTAATTAATTATAATTTTTTTATCAATAATAACTAAAAGAATTTATAGTTAACTAAATCTAAAATTATAAAAATTTAACAGTTAATTAAACCAAAAATTTAACAGTTAATTAAATTTAAAATAAATCTAAAATTTAATTACATTCGTAAAAAAATTAATTACATTAAAGCTTAATTAATAAATGTATGGGTAGAGAGCTTTCTCAATCTACAAAGTTTGAACAAAGTCTGCCGTTCCACTCTTCCATCGGTCCATCGCTCCACCGCTCCACCGCTTCAGTTACAATACATCTCGCAGTGTAGAACAGGTATTTGCTACTGAAGTCTTTCATTTCTTAGATTTCTAGGGTTTCATTTCTTAGACTTCTTTGATTTAAATGTCCCTCAGGTATTTTGTCTCATTGCTGCGTGTGCCGATCACAAGCTTTGCGTACAATGGAGGATTAGGGTCAGCATTTTATCTTTTGGCCATCACTACGCGGATGTATATCTTTTCCTGTGGTTTGTTCGCTATTGTTTTCTTATTGAGAAATATTGATTTTATTATTATTCGTATTAGTTTGAAAAATTGTGGTTTCTGTTACTATCTTTGCTTTCTTACTCATTTCATAAAATTTCGCTCTTATTCTGTGTTTTGTGTTTCTTTCAACTTTCTATTTCGATTTTTTTATTATTATTTCTGGCGATATCTCTGTTTGATTAGATCAATTTTATGGTAGAAAAATCTTTGTTTAATTTCATTCTCCTTGTTCAATCGACTTGCGAACAATAATATTGTTGTTTGATTTTGTTATTGTTAGGTCGATTTAGGTTGATTTCGTGTTTTATGTTTGTGTTGAATCCATATTATGCCGGTGACGTTTTGTTTGGTTTTAGTTTTTCTGTTTCTAAAGATGAGTGATGACTGTTTGGATTTGGTAATATGCCTGAAACATTTATTATTGCTCATGGCCATTTTAGATCTTATTTTCAGTAGTTTTAATAGATGATGTCTCTGTAATTTTTTTCAAATACATATACTCATATACTCATATTAGTTTTGAGCGGGCTCAAGTTACTGATGTTGGGTTCAAGCTGCTGATGTGTACTTACTCATGTAATGATATATTGTTTTCTTTTGTGGATTGTAAGATTATACCAAATAAATCTTATTTTAGTTTTTCAATCTAAATGATTTTGACTTTGCTGTTTAATTGTTGGTAAAATATTTTTTGGTTAATCTCCTTTATTTGGACCAAAACAGGTACACCACTTTGCTATGAAATGGTGAATATTATTCTATTAAAGTTGTGGTTTTTATAGGCAGCATATCGTACTTAAGTACTACGGGCTGGATAATGGGCCTGGGTTACAAGTCATGGGCTGAATAAATTAAAAGGGGATAGTTATAAAACAAAGCCTTCAACGGCTATATTCTTCTTCTCCCTGTTTTTCGTTAACTCCAACTTATGCACATACCTGTATAAAAGGCACTCATGATCAGCTGTAGAAATAGTACTTTTCTGTACCAAAAAGCTCAGATTGAAAGAAAAGAAATAAGAGATCTCTTTTAGTGCTGGATGTAGGTATTCACACTGAATACCGAACAAGGATAAAACCGTGTGTCAGTTTCTTTAGTCTTTCCTGCATTTTTCTGTTGATCTTTTGATTTGAAATACACAAGAAATAAACAAAATACTTTCTAGCCATTACTTGATCTAAAGAATTAGCTAGTTACAGACTAATTCTACCACAATTGGTATCAGAGCTTGCAATCATGACAGGGAATCACAACCATAAATCAAGAACACAACAAGAAGTTGGTAACAGACAACACAGAACAAAGTACAGTTTCTCTTAACTTTGCAGAAATCAAGAACAGCATCAAGAACAAGCAAGAACACATAAATAATCAAGAAGCAGTCAAGAAATGACATCATTCAAGTTCGAGATCAGCCTATTTGAAGGGACTGGAGATTATACTGTGTGGAACACAAAGATTAAGGCTTTGCTAGATGTTCATGACCTGTTTTCGGCCATTGATCCTGTGGAAGAAGATTTACCATAGGACTAGGAAACAACAGAAAAGAAAAGGGCAGAAAGAAAGGCTTACAGAATTCTAATTCTACACTTGGCAGATAACATAGTAAGACAGGTGAGCCAAGAAGACACCGCCATGAAGGTAATAAGAAAACTGGATGAAATGTATATGTCCAAGACACTTTCCAATAGGATACTCCTAAAGGAAAAGTTCTTGAACTTCAAGATGGATCCCTCTAAAACTCTGGAATCCAATCTTGATGAGTTCAAGAAAATATCTTTAGCATTGTCTACTGTAGATGATGAAAAGTTGTCAGATGAGTACATGGCAGTGGTTCTACTAAACTCCTTGACAGAAAATTACAAGGAAATACAAACTGTCTTGAAGTATGGCAGAACTTCTCTTTCTTTGAATGATGTGATTAATGCAATAAGAACTTATGATCAAGGAAATAAGGTAGAGCCTAAGACAGCAGGAGACAGTCTTTTCACAAAAGGGAAAGAAAAGAAGCCAAAAGGCAGAGGGAATGCACAGAATGGGCAGAAATTCATACAGAAAGGTAATGGACAGAAGTTTGTGCAGAAGGGAAGAGGGAAGAAATAGTTTGCAAAGCCTGATGACAAACCCTTTAGGTGTTATTACTGTTAGGAGGAAGGACATCTAAAGAGAAACTGTCCAAATTTGAACAACACAGTTCAAAACCCACGATTCAAGAATCAAAATGGGTCTGCAAATGTGCTGGAAACTAATTCAGATAATGATATCCTGGTGGCCTCTATATCTAAGAATGAAAATCAGTGGATCCACCTTTCACGTAACATACAATAAAAACTGGTTTTCTGATCTTAAAGAAAGAGACTGTTGCCATGTTCTACTAGGTGACAATAATGCCTACCAAATATTGGGCACTGGAACTGTAAAAATTCAGAGGCACCAAGGAAATGTTGACAGAAGTGAAGTATGTGCCAGAAATGACCAAAAACCTTATATCTCTCCCATCTCTTGCCAAGAAGCAGTGCAAGATCACAATAGATGAGAAGTGCATTATGAGAGGATCTCTGGTTGGGGAAATATATATCTTGGAAGGTCATACAGTTAGAGGTGATTCAACTGTAACCACTGAACAGACTGCTAATCAGACTGAACTATGGCACCAGAGACTAGGCCATGTTAGTGAGCAGGGCCTGATGGAATTAGAAAAGCAAAGGCTGCTGGGGAAACAGAAACTGGACAAGTTAAGCTTCTGTGATCAATGTGCTCTTGGGAAGTCAACAAGGTTGAAATTCAGCAGGAGCAACAATGTGAGTTCGGGGATTCTATCTTATGTACATGCTGACTTATGGGGACCCTCTAAAACCCCTACCATTAATGGATGTAGATACTTTCTATCCATTATTGATGACTACACTAGGAAGGTATGGGTCTATGTGATTAAGTCTAAGGACTTAGTGTTTCAGTCATTTAGAGACTGGACTCAGATAGTGGAAGTTCAAACAGGGAAGAAACTGAAGAAGTTGAGGACTAGTAATGGGTTAGATTTTGCAAATGAGGCATTCAATACCTTTTACAGGGAGAAAGGCATTGTCATGCACTTCACAGTACCCTACACACCACAACAGAATGGTCTTACAGAAATGTTCAATAGAACCGTCTTGGAAAGGACTAGATGCATGCTACTTCATGCAAATATGCCTAAAAGATTTTAGGGGCAGGCTGTTCACACAACAGCATACCTGATAAATAGGTGCCCTTCAGTAGCTATTGGTTTTAAAACTCCAGAAGAGAAGTGGTGTGGTGTTCCACCTGATCTTAGTCATCTAAGGGTTCTAGGATGTAGAATGTATGCACACCAGAAGGAAGACAAGCTTGATCCTAGGGCAATCAAGTGTATATTTGTGGGCTATCCAAAAGGGGTAAAAGGCTAAAAAGTGTGGACAAACTCAGGGGGACAAGAAAGGAGCTTCATCAGTAGAGATATGACTTTTAAAGAAGATGAAATGTTCTTTAAAAGGGAAGGGGTTGACTACATTCAGAATGATCAGAATGAACAACAAGGAAATATTACTGCTGATGAGGTTAGTATGGATCTACACACCCAAGTAGTTGAGGATCAGATAATCCAACCTCCTCAAACTCATACACAGCAAAACCAAGTAAACAATCAGACTCAAGCAGAGCAGCTGGAAGACTACTAGTTATCCAGAGATAGGGTGAGGATACAGATTAGACTACCTAACAAGTTTACTGAAGCAGATTATGTGAGTTATGCTCTTGCTACAGGTCAGTTACTAGAAGATAGCCACACTCCACTAACCTATGCACAAGCACTAGAATATAATTATCAAAAGCACTGGTTAAAGGCAATGGAAGAGGAAATGGGTAGTCTTCTAAAGAACAGAACATAGGTCCTGGTAGATAGACTTCCAAACAAGAAGGTAATTGGGTGTAAATGGATCTACAAACTAAAGGAAGGACCACCAGAATCAAGAGGGGTCAGGTATAAGGCTAGATTGGTTGCTAAAGGGTATTCACAACAGGAAGGGCTGGATTATAAGGATATATTCTCACTTGTGGTAAGATATACCTCTATAAGAGTACTACTTTCTCTAGTTACACATTTTGACATGCATTTAGAACAACTAGATATCAAAACTGCATTCTTTCATGGAGACATTAATGAACAGATTTATGTCTCCCAACCAGAGGGTTTTGTCAAAAGGGGTCTAGAAAATAAAGTCCGTCTACTTAAGAAGGCCTTGTCTGGGCTAAAATAAGCCCCTAGGCAATGGTACTTGAAATTTGATCAATATTTGATCAAGATTGGGTTTGAAAGAAACCCTGAAGACAAATGTGTCTACTCTAAGTGGGTGCATAAGGATGTATGTGTCCTACTTATTCTGTATATAGACGACATGTTAGAGGAATCACCTATGTTGAGTGAAGTTAAGAAAATTAAGAAGTTATTGAGTACTGAATTTGAAATGAAAGACTTAGGGTATGCACAGAAGATACTAGGCATGCATATCATAAGAAACAGGAACAGCAGATCACTAATAATTTCACAAAAATAATACTTGCAAAAACTCCTACATAAATATAACATGCATACATGTAAACCTGTTTCTACACCTTTAGCAAGTCATTTCAGGTTATCCAAGCAAGATTCACCATAGACAGAATCAGAAAAGGAAAGAATGAGTCACATACCTTATGCAAATGCAGTTGGGAGCATCATGTATGCAATGGTCTGCTCCAGACCAGACTTGGCACAAGCATCTAGCATGATAAGCAAATACATGAGTATTCCAGGTATGGTACATTGGCAGGAAGTAAAATGGGTATTAAAATACATTAAGGGAACTACAGTAGTATGCCTGAACTACAGAAAATTCAACCAGAATGAGGTTTAGTGGGTAGAAGGGTACTGTGACTTGAATCATGCAGGGGATCTAGACAGTAGAAAGTCAACTACAGGTTACATTTTCAAGGTTCTAGGAAACACAGTAAGTTGGAAATCTATCTACAGCAAGTTGTGGCCTTATCCTCGACAGATGCTGAATATATGGCCCTAGCTGAAGCTACCAAGGAAGCTCTATGGCTTAAAAGTCTACTGAGGTGTATGGGATTCAAAACCCTAATTCCAGTTCTATACTCAGACAGTCAAAGTGCTCTAGCCCTAACCAAGAATCATCAGTTTCATGACAGATCAAAGCACATAGATGTGCGATTTCTTTTTGTAAGAAACATTGTGCAAGATGAAGAAATAAAGCTAGAGAAAGTTCATACCGATGATAACCCTTCTGATGCTCTGACAAAGATAGTGCCAGCATTTAAGTTCTAGAAATGCCTGATACTCATCGGGCTTAAAGAAGATCTTGGCGGCTGAGATGAAGGAAGAGGAAGAAGGTCTCTTAGGGTTCTTTAAAGAATCTGAATTTGAGAGAAAGACACGATATCTACCTAAGAGGGAGAAAATATGGTTTTTATAGGCAACATATCGTACTTAAGTACTACAGGCTGGATAATGGGCCAGGGTTACAAGTCATGGGCTGAATAAATTAAAAGGGGATAGTTATAAAACAAAGCCTTCAACGGCTATATTCTTCTTCTCCCTGTTTTTCGTTAATTCCAACTTGTGCACATACCTGTATAAAAGGCACTCATGATCAGCTGTAGAAATAATGCTTTTCTGTACCAAAAATCTCAGATTGAAAGAAAAGAAATAAGAGATCTCTTTTAGTGCTGGATATAGGTATTCACACTGAATACCGAACCAGGATAAAACCGTGTGTCAATTTCTTTAATCTTTCCTGCATTTTTCTGTTGATATTTTGATTTGCAATACACAAGCAATAAACAAAATACTTTCTAGCCA
>CAOJCR013310746.1:0-11034 GCA_948330485.1 Euphorbia neoarborescens | reverse complement strand
TGACAGGCTTGCCATATGTTCCTAAAGTCTGGAACTATTTCATAATCAGCTTGTACATGCTCAAAGGTATCTACCTCCAATGATACGGTCTTTAATAGACCCACACGCCGGCTATGAGCATCCGCCACTTTGTTCTGGGATTCGGATTTATGGACAAGCTGGTAAGGAAACTTGTCAATAAAAGCGGTCCATCTGGCACGCATTGGGTTTCGAATCTGCTTCTGGCTTCCCAAATACTTCAATGCTTGATGGTTAGTGTACAGAACAAACTCTTTCTCGACCAAATAATTGTCCCATGTCTTCAAGGTTTTGACCATAGCATAAAATTCCTTATCGTAGGTAGCCCACTTCAGTCGGGACTCACTGATCTTCTCACTAAAATAGGAAATAGGCCTCTTCTCCTGCATCAATACTCCTCCAACTCCTACTCCACTTACATCACATTCGACCTCGAATAACTTGTTGAAATCCGGATAAGCTAGAACGGGCACGGAGCTGAGTTTCTCCTTGATAAGGTCAAAGCTGCTCTCTTGTTCGGGCCCCCATTTGAATCCCTTCCCTTTCTTTAGAGATTCGATCGATGGTGCAACAATGGAGCTGAAGTCCTTAACAAACCTTCGGTAGAAAGTTGCTAGTCTATGGAAACTCTGAATGTCTCCGACATTCTTTGGGGTTGGCCACTCCCGAATAGCCTTCACCTTGCTCTCATCTACCCAGATCCCCTTGCTACTAACCACGTTGACCAAAAATACTAGAATTTCTAGCACAAAGTCACATTTCTTTGTATTGGCATACAACTGGTTCTCTCGTAGCAACTCAAACACTACCCTTAGATGTTCCCAATGCTTGCCTAAGGTTCGGCTATGAACAAGGATGTCATCAAAGTAAACAACAACAAACTTACCAATAACTGTACGAAGTACTTGATTCATAAGCCGCATGAAAGTGCTTGGAGCATTTGTCAGAACGAAGGGCATCACAAGCCACTCATACAGTCCATCTCGGGTCTTGAAAGCAGTCTTTCATTCTTCTCCTTCATGGATCTGGATCTGATGATACCCGCTTCTCAAATCTATCTTCAAAAATATCTTCAATCCCCCCAACTGATCCAGCATGTCATCAAGGCGTAGGATAGGAAATTGATACCTGATGGTGATCTTGTTAATGGCCCGGCTATCCATACACATCTTCCAACACCCATCGTTCTTCACTGTCAGTAGGGCAGGTACTGCACACGGGCTCAAACTCTCCCGGATCTGACCCTTCTTCAGCAATTCCACCACTTGACTTCTCAGAATCTCATTCGCCTTGCGGCTCATCCGGTAGTGTGGAAGGTTCGGCAACTTAGATCCTGGTACCAAGTCAATATGATGCTGCATATCTCTCAATGGTGGTAGCCACTTGGTAGCTCATCCGGGAATACATCCTAGAATTCTTCCAGCAAAGGCCGAATGTCATCCGGTATTTGCTCCTTATCAGCATTACATTCGTTTCTTGGCTTGGCCACCAACAAATATACCTATTGAGTGTCTTCACACTCCTTCTCAAAATTCTTCCTGTTTGAATAGGCAATGAGAGTCCCTTTCTTCTCGCCCTTAATCTTATCTACAATTGGCGTCAGAACATATCGAATACCTTCCTTCAAAAATCATAAGTGTTCTTGTGCCCCGAGTGTTGGGCATCGACATCAAACTGCCAAGGCCTGCCTAGAAGCATATGACAGGCATCTATATCTACTACATCATAGTGGATTTCATCAGTATAAGTGCCAATAACAAGTGGTACCTTGCAACGTTGAGTCACCCGGATCTCTCCAACATTCTTTATCCAGCAGATACTATACGGTTTCGGATTTACTTCAGGTGTCAGGCCGAATCTCTGTACGGCGCTTGAGCTGATAATATTCTTTTAACTCCCACTGTCAATGATTAAGTTGCACTTCTTGTCTTGCACTAGGCATTTAGTTTTAAACAAATAGTGCCTCTGTCCTTCATCTATCTTGCTGGACATCAACATTCTCCTTACTACATTCACGGCATATCTAGTATCCGGCTCATCTTCACTTCCCTCTAGGGGCTCACAACATACACCCTCATTAGCTTCATCCTCTTTATCTTCCTTATATCTTTCCACTATGTTAGTACTTCTCCTCTTCGGGCAATCACTAGACTTGTGACCAGGCTCATTGCACTTGTAGAATTTGATAAGTTCGGGTCTAGCATAAGGATTCGATGCTTGTATCGGGGCAGTTGCTATTTGAGTTTGCTTTCCCTCCCTATGTGGCGATTGCGTTACTCCCGGTGCCCAAGTAGTACTCCTGGTAGCTCCCTGAACCTATTTGCCTCTCTCAATCTGGTTCAATGCTTCTCTATGAGTTACCGAATCTCCAATCATCTTCTAGTCATTCATCCATCCATAACTTCTCAGGCACGTAGTTGCTTCTAACTCTGCCTTTAGAGCCAAATTTCTTGCATCTTGCACACTCAATATCATCTGGATACCAATACAGTCTCTCAGATTCACCCTTAATCCTTCTAAGTAATGAGCCACCCTTTGAGGCTCGGATTCGGTCAGTTGAGCTCGGGCTAAAAACCTTAGAAATTCGACCGTGTACTCATGTACGGTCCGGTTCCTTAGAGAACACCTGCTATAAGCTGAATAGATGTATTGTTCATAATCTGGTGGTAAAAACCTTTCTCTCAGCATAGCTTTCATCCGAAGCAAGGATCTGTACAATTCTCTTCCCCCTTTCCTTCGGATTTCACATATCTGGTCCCACCATACAGATGCACCTCCTTTCATTCTGTATGCCACTAACTTCACCTTCATGTATTCAGGAACATTCGCATACTCAAAGAATCTCTCCACTTTGGATGGCCAGTCTAAAAACCCCTCAATATCAAGATCTCCCCCAAATGAAGGGAGGTCAACCTTAAGCTTGTAAGCCTCCTCTACCCGGTTCGGCTCTCTCCCGTATGGATATCGCTCCTGCCTCACAAACCCATCTCGCTATCTCCCTCCATACATATCATACTCTTCCCCACTTTCATCAGAATCATAAAGGGAAGGGTTTAGTTGTCTTACCACTCCTGGTCGTTAGGGTTCAGTCTAAGGTTGAAACGGTGGTAGAGATTGAGTTCTTGGGAGTCTTTCCTCCTCCATATGAGCTCTAACTACGGTAGTGGTTGTGGATTTGAGGCTCCTTCACTATCGTTGGGTTGCCTTCCAGTCTGTCTCAGAACTTCCAGCAGCTCCCTCTTAAAGGAACTGAAGTCACCTCGTAGGCCTTGAACATCGGCCTTCATCTCCTGCCTCAGTTCTTCCATATTCTTCTCCAGGCATCTACTTATTCTTGCATTCTTGATTGGACCATAGCTTAAGAGAGGTTTTTGGTTAGAGAAACAGTTGGGATCTGATACCAACTGATACGGATTGGGTTGAGAAAAAGAAAGTTGAAGGTTTTGACCTAAAAACCAACAAAGAAATCAAGTTGAAACTACAACTTAGCAAAGGAATCCACCTTTGAAACACAAGGAAAATCCTTGAAAAACCTTAAAGGTTGAAGTTTGAATTAGATGATAAAAGTTGTGTTTTCAAAGAAGAAGGGTTGCTTTTTATACTTGGCAAACCCTAAACCCATTTACAAGCAAACATTAATTTAGACAAGACAAGAATAATGATGAAACTCAAAAAGTAGCACAAAAGTGGGAAAAAGTAGTCTGCTCCCTAGGATTACAAAAGTTAGGTTGCAGAAAGGTGGTAGTTGGGCTATCAGTAGAATTGGTTGACTGTGACGTTATTCGGGATTCGTCATTCAGCCATACGCCCGGCGGCTGGACATTCTGTCATCACATCTGCCCGGATGTAGGTTTGGCTCAACGGGTGTTCATCCGATTTTGGGATGCCCTCATCACATTTATGATTGGTTATCTTTGAGATTTGACTTTTCTATAGCGGATCACCATCAATGATTTCATACCACTAGAATCTGGTTGATCAAGTGAGGGCATAAGTTTTCTTTCTTATTCTTTTAATTGATTAACTAGTTGTGAGTCTACACCCTGGCTTCGTTGATTGTATTCATTACATCGTTCCATCTCTATTCTATTAGTTGAGTTTATTGTTTTAAATTTTCATTATTATTTCTCTATTTATGAGTAATTTTGTGATTAGATTGGTCTTACAAAGTCTTTAATTCATAGAGTACATATCTGCAGCCTTACCAAGATTAAACCCTATGCAATCATTGAAACTGACAATTTCATGAAATACACGGCTCCTATTTTCTATTCTCTAGAGCTAGACTGCCTCTAAATAATAAATTCGGCTACGAAGCATAACAGGACCTAGAGTCACTAATTCATATCACTTAGTAAACATAGTTAGTGTTTAATAATTGAGTCAATTTGAGTTGCTTAATTGATTTTGAAGAATCATCCTCATTAACATTCATAGATAGGATAAACTGCCTTGATTGGTAAGATTGAGATTGTTAAAACTCGAGAATTTGAAGTAGATCATTAGGTTTGATTAATTTAGATTCAAATTTAAGTGTTCTATTTTATCACTTAAACACGCTAGGAATCCGAGTAGTTTGGTGATTGTAGGGTATTTCCCTATGGGATCAATACCTGGACATTAGAACCAGATTTTACTACTTAAGAAGGACAGGGTACACTGCTCTAGAGTTGAATGACCAGAGCGTGGTTTTATAACTATCAATGAGTGTTGATATTATTCCTTTGAGAATGTAAAGTTAAGCTAGGGGAATATAATATGAGTGTTGATCTTATTCCTTTAAGAATGTGCACTTTTGACGCCATTCTAGGAATGGATTTCTTGTTAAAATACAAGGCCATCGTTGATTGTGATAAAAAGCGGGTCAAGTTTAAAGTTGACACTGAAACAGAATATATTTTCTACAATGAATGGAATGTACAAGAGAATCTAATCTCTGTGGTTAAAGCCTCTGAAATGCTAAGGAAGGGTTATGAAGCTTATTTAGCTTATGTGGTTGATTGTGGGAAGAACCCATCAGTATTGAATCTTTATCGACAGTAAATGAATTTCCTGATTTGTTCCCTGATGAGTTACCAGGTTTGCCACCAAGAACGGAAGTGGAATTAGTCATTGATTTACAACTCGGAACAACTCTGATATCTTTAGCACCTTACAGGATGGCACCGACAGAAATGAAGGAATTGAAAGCACAATTGCAAGAATTGCTTTATAAAGGCTATATTTGACCAAGTGTTTCACCTTCAGGAGCTCCAGGTTTATTTGTAAAGAAGAAGGATGGAACCTTGAGATTGTGTATAGATTACAGGAAGCTAAATAAAGTGACTATTCATAACAAGTATCTGTTGTCGATAATTGATGATTTATTTGATCAATTGCAAGGTTCAACCACCTTTTCAAAGATTGATTTAGGGAGTGGTTATTATCAGTTACGAATTAATGAGGAAGATATTCCAAAGATAGCTTTCTGAACCAGGTACAGCCATTATGAATTCATCGTTATGCCAATTGAATTAACTAATGCTCCTGCAGCCTTCATGGATCTCATGAATCCGGTGTTTTGGCCATACTTGGACGCTTTTGTTATTGTGTTCATTGATGATATTCTGGTGTACTCTAAAAGTAAAGAAGAACATGTTGAGCATTTAAGAATAGTTCTCGAAACGTTGAGGAAGGAACAATTATATGCTAAATTCAGTAAATGTGAATTCTGGTTAGAAGAGATTAAGTTCCTTGGGCATGTAGTCTCTTCCAAGGGAATTATGGTGGATCCTCAGAAGATTGAAGCTATAACGGAATGGAAGGCATCGAGTACCGTTCGGGAGGTTCACAGTTTTCTTGGCTTGGTTGGTTACTATCGAAAATTTGTGAAGGATTTCTCACTTATTGCTTCTCCCTTAACGAAGCTATTAAAGAAGAATGTCAAATTTGAATGGACACCAGAATGCCAGATAAGTTTTGAAATACTAAAATCAAAGCTGGTTAGTGCACCTATCTTAACTCTACCGTTTGCGGGAGAAGAGTACACTCTATACAATGATGCATCCAGTCTGGGGTTAGGCATTATTCTAATACAAAGCGGCAAGGCGATCACGTATGCTTCTAGACAATTGCGATCGCATGAGAAGAACTATCCAACATATGATTTGGAGCTTGCTGCTATTATCTTTGCTCTGAAGATATGGAGGCATTACTTGTATGGTGAGAAGTGTGGAATCTTTTTCGATCATAAAAGCTTAAAGTATATTATGACACAGAAAGAATTGAATCTCAGGTAGCGAAGATGGATAGAACTCTTGAAAGACTATGACCTCACCATCGAATATCATCCAAGTAAAGGCGAATATAGTAGCCGATGCTTTGAGTCAAAAGAACGTAGGAGATCTCCGTTACATCACAATTGTGAAATTGCCTTTATTGGTCGAAATGCGAGCTTTAAATACAGAATTGGAATACGGTCTCGATAGAGTATTATATGCAATGTTAAAAGTAAGACCAATGTTTTGTGACAGAGTTTGTGAAAAGCAAGATCAAGATGAATTCTTAATGGAAGTCAAACAAAGATTCTTACAGGGAAAGAAGATGAATACAACATAGCAGAAGATGGCACTCTATTTTATAAAAACCGTATATGTATTCCTAATAATGATGAAGTAAAGAGAGAACTACTTGAGAAGGCCCATGATTCTTCCTATACGATGCATCCAGGAAGTACGAAAATGTATCATGATCTTCAAGAACTTTACTGGTGGAACGGAATGAAGAGGGATATAGCTGAATATGTCAATAGATGTTTAATTTGTCAACAAGTGAAGGCAGAACATCAGAGACCTGTAGGTACACTTCAACCCCTTGCTATACCGGAATGGAAATGGGATCATATTACAATGGACTTTGTCAGTAGATTACCTCGAACTCGATAGGGGTGTGATTCCATTTGGGTAATTGTGGATAGATTAACGAATTCGGCTCACTTTATTCCAGTCAAAGTGACTCATTCTCTTGAAAAGTTAGCCCAATTGTATATTTGGGAGATCGTAAGACTTCATGGGGTTCCTTCATCCATTTTTTCTGACAGGGATCCACGGTTTACAGCCCAATTTTGGCCTAAGTTTCAAGAAGCCTTGGGTACAAGGTTAAATTTCAGTACAACCTTTCATCCATAAACAGATGGGCAAAGTGAAAGAACTATGCAGATACTGGAAGATATGTTAAAAGCTTATGTTATGGAGTTTCAAGGAAGTTGGGATGATCATATACCTTTAATGGAGTTCGTATATAATAACAATTATCAGTCCAGCATTGGTATGGCTCCTTATGAAGCGCTATATGGGAGGAAATGTAGATCTCCAGTATTTTGGTCAGAGGTTGGGGAGAATCAATTGTTATGATGGGTGTCGAATCCACCAAAAATACAATTTATAAACTCATCTGTATCCTGGCACAATATTTAAACTGTAGCTAGGGCAAGTGAGGTCTAACCCTAAGGAGTCTACTTTCATTTCTATCAACTTACGAACAGGCAAATAAACAAGAAAAGTAAATGGGGGTTTGGGTTGAATGAATTAAAATAAAACTAATCAAACTAAAATAAAGCAATAAGGATAAAATGGAACGAGTCTGAAAATAATGGAAAACACCACACCTAAGGTAGTTTCAGGATTCAGAAATTAGGGACTGATCATAAACAGAACCCATATCACTAACTTATAACAGACTAGTTATAACCCTAAGCTTAGCGCTTCGGATCAACTTTTCCTATTGCAGCTTCGCTTAGTATGGCTCAAGCAAAACCCTAACTAATGAATAACCCTTCCTTAGCAGCTAGGATTCAATCCGTTAACAACATTTATACGAGAAAAGCCTAGTCTAACCTAACTGGGTTCTTAGCGATTCCCAATTCAAGATTAAGTTCCAAAATCATAGTGTTGGATCAAAGGTCCAGATTACGAACCTATTCCTATGAAAGGGTAATTATCATGCATCCATAATAGTTGATCAGGCTAAAACGATGACAATATCAGTTATGAAAGGATATTCGACTTCCGTTCAGGCAACATAAAAGAACATGCAATAATCAATAATGAAATAAGATCAAAACGGTCTCATAGTAATTTTAAATCCGTTACTCCCTTAGGTGAAGTTGGGAGTTTAGTTACACATGGAAGAATAATCAAATCCCAAAACTGAATTTAATTCCATTAATTGAAAGAATAAAAGAAATAAAAGAGTAAAGAATAAAGGAGTTGTGAAGTCTCTGTCGAAGGTGGCTACTGAAACTCCTTAAGGACGCTTAAACCTAATTAGAGCAACCTATTTATACTCAATGCGTAATTAAGGAAAAGAATCCCAAAAGAAGTTGATATCTGCGTCTTATTTTGCGTCTACACGAGTTGCCTAAAGTACACGACCTTGTGTATTATCCTTAAGTCTTGTGAACTGTGTTTCTCCTTCTCCTCAAATACGATGCATTACACGAGATCTTTTAATTACACGACATCGTGTAATTTTATAAAGTCGTGTGCCTTGTATGTGACTTTACACGATGTTCGTGTCTTATCTGTGCTCTTCTTCTATTTCTCTGGTGCCAACTTACATGAGTTTCTTCCATGACACAAGTTTGTATTAATTGCCAAAGTCGTGTAAAGAAAAAATTTCTATTCTTGTCCTTGTTTCCACCGTTTACACGAGTTGCCTTATTAAACATGAGTTCGTGTATAAGGTGTGAACTCGTGTACCTTATCTGTTCAGTCCCAAATCACTGCAATTGACTCTGGTTTCCGCCTGAATGCATCATTTTCGATACTACATGACAATATACGTAAACAACAGTGATTTGTCCCTAAAATATATAAAACACGATCAATTAAGCCTAGGGAAAACGGATAAAATCATGCAAAATATGAGAATATGAGATTTATCATGTTAGGACCAGAAATACTCCAAAGAACTGTAAAGAAGGTACAAGTAATCCAACAAAATCTTAAAGTGGCGCAAGATCGACAGAAGAGCTATGCAGATTTAAAAAGGAGACCAATCAAATTTGAGGTGGGCGAACATGTTTTTCTTAAAGTATCTCCCTGGAAAGGTTTGTTACGGTTTGGTAAGAAGTGGAAGTTGAGTCCAAGGTTCATTGGACCTTACAAGATCATTGAACGAGTTGGGCCAGTTACATATCGGTTAGACCTACCACAAAGTATTTCAAGCATTCATGATGTGTTTCATGTATCTATGTTAAGAAGATATAGAAGTGATCCTAGTCATGTAATACAAGACGCAGGAATTGAACTCTCACAAGATCTGACATATGAAGAAAAGCCAATTGAAATAATAGCTAAGGAAATGTGAGTTTTACGAAACAAGAAGATATCGTTAGTGAAAGTATTATGGTAAAGGCATTCAAGAGAAGAAACTACATGGTAAAGGGAGGAAGACATAAAGCAATAACATCCATATTTATTTCAAATTTAAGGTACATAAATTTCGAGGATGAAATTTCATTAGGGGGAGAGACTGTAATATCCCGAACCAAAGAAAGATTAAAATTTTAATATAAGTGAATATATCTCTTTTTACTTGGTTTTTATTATGATTCTATCTTTGATTGATAAGTATTTTAATGATTTTTGATGGTAGGCTAAGTTTTAGAGTTAAGATTATTAAGTTGGAGATGTATTTTAATGTTGCACATTGAAAGTTTGTTTGTTATGTTGAAATTGAGGATTGATAAACTAAAATGATGAGTTGTTAGTGTTGGGTTAGCTTGGTCCTTTTGGAGTTTAGAAGGGGTTGTGAAGGTGGAAATTATTGTTATGAAGTATTTTAAGTGTTTCGGGTTTATTTCGGGATGTTTGGGATTATTTTTAGCTTTAAAATTTTATTGACAGAATAGCAGCTCGCCGTGTTGTATTGCTCAGCACGCCGTGCTATTTTAGCTGTCGAAGAACAAGGTTGGAAAAAGCCTGGCACGCCGCCGTGTTTTCGTGACACGGCTTGTTGGATAGCGTAACACAGCGTGGTAAGACAGCACGCCGACGTGTTATGAGGTTTGATGCTGTTTTTAAAATTAATAGCTAGCACGACCTCATGCTGGCCAACACGAGGTCGTGCTAGCCATAATTTTTTACCAAAAATCTCTAGAAAAATGTAGAAATTTTGGGATAAATATCATATATTTTTATTTAAATAATTAAATATAAAGAAAGGTAGATTTTTAGGTTGGAAAACTTATCAAAAACGTGGTTCCATCTTCTGCCTTCCAACTTTGGGGTTCTTCTTCAAACTTAATTTTCTTCCTTTCAATCTTTGATTTCCTCATGGCTTTGAAGTGTAATTAGAGCTTGAGGATTGGAGTATAGCTCAATTACTCATTCAAGGCAAGTGCTATATTAACTTTTGTTTTGTTTTAATCAAAAATTCATTGAAGTTAGTTTAGTGGTTTGAGTAAACTTGAGTTAAGGAATCTTAGTTAAATAAGAGTTATGTTTATACCTTGTATGTTGATTTATGTTTATTTTGAATTGAGAAAAAGGTTTGAATTGTTGTTTGGGAAGAGTTAAGTTGGTTTTATAAAAAATGAAAGAAGTTGTTTAATCAAATTTCTTGATGAATAAGTTATTCTCATAGAACTTGTGGATGATTACCATATTTAAATTTTGATTATTAAAATGTTGAGCTAATATCAATTTTAGATATATCAAGTATTACGTTGATTTGATGATTAAAAAGGTTTAGCAAGAATAATGAATTGGAATTGTCCAAAGGGAAAGTTTGTTATTGTTATAAAATTATTTTAATGAAATTATGGGTATTGTTATTGATTCTTACCCATTGTGAAAGGAAATAATGTTAAACTTTTAAGTTGTGAAATGAAAGTAAATATCCATCTAGAGTGTCTGGATGGTGTTTATAATTAAAAGACCTATCTAAGTAGAGATAGGCATATGTACACATACACAAGTCCTATCGTTGCATGGCAATTGGAGTGAGTATAAGTCCACGCGTTGATAGGCGGTA
>CAOJCR013310661.1:0-10632 GCA_948330485.1 Euphorbia neoarborescens | reverse complement strand
CGAAGTCTATCCTATTCATAAACGAAAAGAAACCAAGTCAGTAAACTCCCCGACAATGGTGCCAAAATTTGATTGGTGTCGAATCCACCAAAAATACAATTTGTCTCTCACTGTGTCTCGCAACAAAAATAATTCTGTAGCAAGGGTAAGAGAGGTCAAACCCAAAGGAGTAACTATCGTTTCTAATATAATATGAACAGGTAAATGAAAATAAAAGTAAAATAGGGGTTTGGGATTGATTGAATTAAAACTAATACTAAACAAATTAAAAAGGAAGCAATGAAAAGTAAAATAGCGACTTAACGACAATAGAGAAAACACCTCACCTAAGGTCGTTCTGGATTCGGAGTTGGTGACTGATCATAGATGGATAATATCAAAGACTTATTACAGATTAGTTATAATCCTAAGCTTAGCGCTTCGGATCAACTTTTCCTATTATAGCTTTATTTAGCACGGCTCAAATAAAATCCTAACTAACGAATAATCCTTCCTTAGTGGCTAGGATTCAACCCGTTAGCAGGATTCATTTAGAAAAGCCTCATCTAACCTAACCGGATTCTTAGCGATATCCAATTCAAAGTTAAGTTCCATTATCAAAGCGAGTTCAATCATAGGTCAAAGTTACGAACCTATTCCTATAAAACGGTAGTTATCATGCAATTATATCTGTTGATCGGGCTAAAACAATCACAAGATAACTTATGGAAGGATATTCGACTTCCGTTCATGCAAGATAAAGGAACATACAATAGTCAATAATTAAAATAAATAAAACGATCTCATAATCTTTCCGAATACACTACTCCCTTAGGCGAAGCTCGAGAGTTTAGTTACTTATGGTAGAATAAGAAAATCCTAAAATAAAGTTGTATTCCATTGATTGAAAAGTAAAAGAATGAAGAAGAGAAGAAGAATGGTGGAGTTGTAAGATTCTTGAAAGACTAATGATCAAAACCCTAGCTAATGTTCTAATCCCCAAACAATTAGGGTTGGAAGGGGATAAGAAAATCTGAAAAATAAAGTCAAAAATGGAATTTTAAAACTTCTCTAGCAGAGTGCGCATTGAGCACAGCTTTAGTGCGCGTCGCGCACGCTTCATCAAAAACATTCTGGAACTCTGAAACAATTCTACGAGTCGAGCACAACTTTAGTGCATGTCGAGCATCACTAAGGTACGCGTTGAGCACCAAACCCAAAAACATTCTGCCACCTCAAAATAATTAGTGCGCGTCGTGCACCGCTTTAGTGCGCGTCACGCACTGCTTTCTTGTTATACTCTTCCTTCTGCTCCAACTTCTTTCGATCATAACTTCTTCGTCTGATCTCCGATTGACTCGATCTTGGATCCGTTGGAAAGCTCGTAACACGTACTTAAACTTTCCTTTGATTTCCATCTTCAAAATCGGCCTCTAACTACTTTCAAAATCGCTAAGAGTTGAACTCTTACTCGCTCCAAAAATCGAACTTTAATCTCCAAAGTCATCAATTCAAAACCTACAAGCCAAAATACACAAACAACAATGATTTTTCCTAAAAATATATAAGTAAAGACCAATTAAGCGTTTGAAAACCGGACTAAATCATGCAAAATATGAGAGTTATCATATACACTTTGATATCCAATGGCATGGGATAAATCAAGTATAACTATCGGGGATGGTATCTCGATTGTATAAAGAAAGACTGCTTAGCTGTCCTAATTTGAAGCTATCATGGTTTCTTAAAATCCACTATTAGTCTTTAGGACTTGTGCCTACTGTCAATTACTGTCAATATAAAGATAGTCGCGTATGATCTTACGCTTACTATTATTTGGTTCAAAATATGAGGTATATGGAGGATGAGTTTATTGAATAAAGAAGATTTGTTAAATCATATTGTATTTAATAGTATTTTAAGTTTAATATATTTAATTAGTTAATTTACGCAGCGTAATGAATTAATTGATTATTAAGTTAATCGAACTAATTAGATTATGTAAATTAAATTATTAATCAAAAATTTTATATTTTCAGCTTTTACGTAATTAATTTTTATAGGGATAAATTAATTAATATGTTGTTAATGTGGGGAAATTAAATTTTATATAAATTTAATTTTATCCAATTAACACATGGAATTAATTTTAACCTATAGTTAATGAATTATGTTATTTTAATTTAATAAATTAAAAGTTAAAAGTTAGTTATGTAATTGAACTTAACTCCGAGGATTAAAATAGGGATTATACTAATAAGGATGTAATCATAATTATTAAAATTTCTTAAGGGAATAATGGATATTATAATATAATAGGTTTTCTATATAAAGGCCTTAATTCATTTCCTCATTTAAGGAATTAGTGTGCTACGGACACCCTTGTTAAATGAGAGGATTTAAGGACTTTCGATCGGTTGAAGTGAGGAAGCGGGATGGACCTACAGTGGCTGATCGGCAATCGACTGCTGTGTGAGGTGGTCTCTAGTTGCCATGTTAGGGTTCGGGTCTCGATTTTCTCATTCTTCACATATATGTCCTCAGTTTATCTATATAGTTTACCCCGGTAGGATGGATCTAGAGCCTAGAGTCGGTCACGTTTATGAGCATGGAGGGCCCGTATTTTCTGGCCCGCACTTTCTATACCACTGTAAGTTTCCTGAAGTGTTTTATTATTTTTTGGAAATTTACACTTCAGAACATTCAGTAAAAATATAATGGTTATATCAAAATATCAGTCATGCAATATCGGGATCTTGGGATTCGTATATAAAAAAATTTTAAATGGATGTTTCTGCTGTGCCTGTAGCTCCCCCCAGATCTAAACAATGGTATCAGAGGCTACGGTTTTGCAAAACCAGTATTTTTTTAATACGACAATATTTTTATTTTTCGTGCCATTGTGGATTTTGAGGTTTTATATATTTTTTCTAGTACAATTTTTATCCGTATTTTTTAATTTTATGCATGAACTATTAGTCCTAGGTTGGGATTATTTAATTTTATATTTGTGTGTAATTTTTTAGAGAATATGGATTTTTCCTGAGTTTTTATAAAATTATAATTTTTTGGAGTTTCTGTGACTTTTTTAGGTTTTCTAGAGTTTTTAAAATTCCCAGAATTATGCCAAAATTTTTAAATTTTATATAAAAAAATTTCTGGTGATTGGAGTTGTCTCCATCTGCAACGGGAGCTGTCGGGATAGCCTCGGCCACTTAGGCTACCAACTGCTACATGCATATTCATGCAGCACAGCTGGATGCCATTTAGGAGCCAGCTGGCAGCTGCATGCATATGCATGCAGCTCCTAGCAGTAATGCCTAGTAGCTGTTGCCCAGTGTTGGATGGGAAATAGCACTGCCATCATGTTGGTCAATACCAATATGGCTAGATAACAGCGCTGTCCAGCTTGCCAGGCGCGAGCAGGTGTCGCAAGGTAACCAGTTGGTCGATCCAGCGGGTTAGGACGGCCTGCTGTCCGTATGGCGCCCAGTGGCATGGTCCGACCAATTTTTCTCTTTACGTAATTAATTAATTATTTTATGCGTAAATTAATTAAAATGTGATTATAAAGAAAAATTTAATTTAATTTTTTTCCTATTAATACATTTAGTTAAATTTAACCTATAATAAATTAATTACGTATTACGTGTTACAGAATAAAATTTTATATGTCTAAATTAATTAATATGTAATTCATTTTAAAAAATTAAATTTTTATAAAATTTAATTTGATCCTATTAATTTATTTAATTTATTTAATCTGTAGTAAATTAATTTTGTAATACTTGTAATTATGTTTTTAAGCCAGTTTTGGTCGATCCAATACACATTTAATTAACCCGGTTTATTTTTATATGTATAAAATTGTTGCTAATCTTAATGTATGAATTTTATTATTTGTATATGCATATTTAATTTCTATATCGCGTATATATTTAATTAAATATGAACCGATGGTTGGTTCGATAACCCATGGCATGGGTTGTGTCGGACGACTAGATTTGAGATTACATCATCTTAGTGGGAGCCTTGAATTTATCTAACGGATCCTAACTTGTTATATTATAATAACCAATATCAGCCGACCATCATCTAACAACTGGGTACAATGAAAATCAGATATGTGGTTGATATTGCTATTGTCATGCACCATTTATGTATGATTATGTACGAGAGATATAATCCAGTTGTATGTATATTGTTAATGGTACCTTTGGCCTCTAATTATGAGATTAGTTTTATTTTATTTATTTTGGTTAAATACACTCTGCGTGGTGTTAGTCTGTTGTAATTAATTTATATAGTTATTTATATTTTATAAATTTTATATAAATATAATTCAACAAAGTCCAGAATGGTTGGAGGCCCATAGTGCAAGCCCAGTTGACGAAGACATAAGTAAGTACAACTCGATGCAGCAGAAGCCCCGTGGGAGTCCAAATAAAATACAAGCTAGGAGCTATGAAGCTGTGTAAGTACAACCCGATGCATTGTGTGTATGGTTTAATATGGTTTCATATATCTCACTGAATATTATGCAGGATAAGCCATTTAAAATGAATCCAATCTAAAATATATAGTCCCTCAAAAGTGCTTTCCAGATTCTTAACATATCCTTTTATTGACGGTTCAGTTTAGGAACTGCCAAAGCTTACTGCAATAGGTCGATCAACTCGACGTAGAGTGATTGGATACCTAATTTTAAACTCATCTATAAGAGAATTATTTTGTGGAATGTTCCAATTGAACCACATAATAATTGATATAAAAATAAATAATTTTATTATCATGGTATGACAATCGTGTGAATAATGGTTTTTGACTCTAGGGGTTGTAGATCCTCTCTTGAGCATGGAGGAGTAATATCCTATAAACTCCTCATACAAAGAGTCATAGGCTATAGATTGGGTTGCAGTCCGTACCTAATGTACTACAATGATTTTACATAACAAACTCAGTTTGGGCCATTATGAGTGACATTGAGGATCTTAGTTTATGAGTGACATTACAACCATTTTATAACCAATAATGCGTTAAATATGGATTCGTTTAATGTTTTTGGATGTATTTTCTAAAGTCCTTTATTTACTCTACATTACTTTCTTTACTTTGTAGTTTATTTGAAAGAATAGTTAAATGTTTTCTGCTTTATATATAATGGCTGCATTATTATTTAATAATAGTTGTCATTCCCACCAATCCATAATTGTCAAAGAGATATTTTCTAGAACAAATTTCATAGATTTATCTAGGAACTTACAGATAGTTCTAAGACAAAAAATGATAAAATTTTGTTTTAGATTGGCATATATCAGCTAAACACCCATATGGTCTTGGAAGTGTTTGATTTATATCAATAACTGCATGATCAAAATGTGTGTGATGACCACGATGTCACATGTCTCATGTTAGGAACCATAGCCCTGTAACTGTGAAATAATTTACAAAAGGGGTTAGTTTACGAGATTTTTGACAACTTGAAAAGGTTGTATCAAGATCAGGTAAGGCTAGAACGGTACCTAACAGTAAGGAAACAATGTTAATGTAGGATGGTTACTAGACATCTTTGAGTACTCACGTACTCAAGATGAATGGGAAGTCAAAAAATTGGCTCGTCTCGGCACACCGATCCTACGAAAACTAGTTGTGGAAAATTTTAGGATCATTCCCTAAATCTTATAATCAATTAATTGTAAGTTATTATACCAACGTATGGATAAAAACAATGCCAAAGCTATAAGCAGTTAAAGCTAATGGTACAGTTGATAAGGAAGATTAAGGAATGTCACTAGTAAGTAAGGGTTCATATCCTATAGGCAATAGGAAAGGCTAAGGCTAAGGCTAAAGCTCGAAAGCGAAGGCTGAATCAAGGGAAGTTGGTGCTAAGTCATGTATTTTTCCTGTGGATAAATGCTATGGTTGTAGAGAAAAAGGAATTTGGAGAAATTCTTATCTTAAGTGGGAGAAAAAGAAGACCCTAATGGGCACTTCTAGTATATATGTTATGGAGATAACTAGGATTTAAAAAAATGGAACTTCAATTTCAGAATAGAACGAAAGTTTAAATTCTAAAAATCGGATGAATCCCATTTAGAGATGCATAATGTACTTGTTTTGAAACATAGAGATTGTTATTATATACCTACCACTTGTGGGAATATCATTTCAATTTCTAGAGTTGGACATAGATAGTTTTGTATTTAATGTAAGTCATGGAATTGTAAATACTAAACGTGGTGATATTATTTATAGAATAGCATTATTTAGTAATGTCTATTGTGTCCTTAATTTGAAACAAGTTAATCTCATAACTGAAAAGATTAAGGATTACAAGGTTAATCCTTAAGTAACTAGCATTGTCATTTAGGCCAAGTCAAGAAGAAATGCAATTCCAGTTTTCACAAAAGTGGAGTAGTGGTTTAATTTACTTTGGGTCAAGGAAATTGCAAATCTTATTTAAAGGGCATAATAGCCATTGCACCTTTCAAAAAATCGAGTGAGAAGGGATAGTGGGCTATTAGACCTAAAACATTCAAAAGTATATGGGCCCATAAGCACAAGTGCTACATCTTGTTATTTGTACTTTGTTACTTTCATCGATTACTTCGGTAGCTATGTAACATCTACCTAATGAAGTTAAAATCAGAGATCTTTTATTGCTTCAAGGATTTTAGAAATGAAGTGGAATAATGGATTAGCAAGGTGATTAAAGCTCATCAATCTGACTAGGGACCGAGTATATGAGCTAAGAGATTGACACATATTTGAGAGAGTATGGGAATTTATCTCAACTCATTTCTCTTGGACATTGTAGTCGTACAGTACGGCTGAAAGGAGGAAAAGGACTTTATCAAGACATTGTCCGCTCAAAGGACTAGTCAGATAATGCTCCTTTTATCCTTCTAGGTATACACTAAGAGAAACCAGCTTTCATGTTAAATTGTATACCGAGTAAGGCAGTTGAAGGGAACTCTAAATGTGATATGGACGGACCAAGACCCTATGATTTCTTTGTTAAGGATTTCAGACTATCTTAGACATGTCAAGAAATTAACAAGTTATAAATTAATGTTCAAATAGGGCAAGTGTGGGTTTGTGTATACCAAAGGAAACTAAGGGTTGCGACTTTTATAACCATTCTAAGGAAAAAGTATTTGTGGCTAGAAGGAGTTACTTCTTGGAAGAGGTATTCCTTTTCAAGGAAGGTAGTAGGAGTAGAGTTAAACTCGAGGAAGTTCATAATCCATAACCTCAAGGTGAGGACTCGTTGACTAAGCTAGCCTCACAAGAGTTTGAAGAGGGTAAGCTAGTTACAAAAACCTTGGAAGGTCTGATAAACTTTGTTATCAGCCAGAGAAATGAGAATTTTTTGTGGCTAAGGATAAGGGATCTTATGATCATTGATTAGGAAGAATCCAAAAGTTATCAGGGGCAGTTTATAGCAGAATATCATTTGGATAGAGCAAGGCCATGGCATCTGAAATGGAATTAACACACAATAACCAAGTATGGTACTTGGTGGATCCACCTTCAGGCGATGGAGTGATTAATTGTAAGTTGTGCTATAAACTTAAGGCCTAAAATACCTTCAAAGATCTTTGTATAAAAAGGATTAGATGAAAGCAATTCCATGTTCATATTACTTCTATTAGTTGACAAAATCCTTCTTATAAGAAGATATAAACCTTCACTACTCTGGGCTAAGTAATGGTGAGTAAGTACTTTGCGATGAAAGATTTAGGTGTGGCCGAGTTAATCATGGTGATCTGAATCTATTAAGATAGATTGTGTCGACTTCTAAATCTATGTTAGGAGATGTATAAATGATTCTAAATATTTCTTTATAGACAAGGTAAAGGAGTGATCCTTGCTAATGTAACTATTATTTGAAACTTAGTAGGAAGAAGGAGAAGATGATGGTGATACCATCTGCAATTAGCTGTTGGTTCTATCATGTAATATGTATTATGTAGAAGACCTAATGTCAAGTTTACACTGAGTATGATAAACTAGTGTTAGTTGGATCCTGGTCTGGATCACTAGAGTGGTGTCAAGGTAAACCTAAGGCGCCTTAATTAGACTATCGGTTACTACTTGGTATATGGTGCTCAAAACATGATAGCAGTCAGTAAATGTACTGATATTTGTTTTTAGACCAGTGAGGATGTAAGTCATTTGCAGACTAATTACATTTTTCTCCTGAATAGTCGTTTTATCGGCTACAGATCCTCATAAAAGCCCATTATAGTAGATACTACTATAGATTTCGAGTAATTTAGTAGCATGCGATGCTATAGTGGGAGTAGTTTTGATAGGCATGAATAGATTATTTAGTTAGAATCAGTCCCCTCTATTCTAAACACAATAATGGTATTTTATGACATTAACGTGGTCATTGCATAAGCTAAGGATGCTCGATCATAACTGTAATCCAAATAAATACTTAAGAACGTTTTGCCTGATTCAAAAATCGAGATTGAGGTGATGTTATAAAGAGAGATGACGCAATGGGAGATGACACAAAAAGAGATGACATAATATTATAAAGAGAGATGACACAATGGGATGTTATAAAGAAAGTCAAACCAAAGTTGGTGTTTGATGGGGAATCTGATAATGGAATTTGATGGGTTGAGCAGCCTTCTGGTTGTTAGCAAAATATAGGTGGATGGATTGAATATTGGCATTATGCAGCCTAGCAAATGCACAAGCATACTACAATTTTTTAGGGCCCTACAACAAGATAGAATTCCCAACAACCTCCCTCAATCCACTCAAGCAACAATTAAATATAATTTCATCGCTTAAATCAATTTTTTAAGCATACACATCAAAAGCATCAATATATTCCATCTAGGTGCCAATCTATATTAACCTTTTTTAGATCTAGCATAGGGTACATATATCCCTGTCTCCAAAACACATCTTCAATGCTTCCACATATTCTTGTTATGAGGTATCTTCATTTTACCTACATTTTTAGAAGTACTTACACCACTCCAATGCATTATCCTCCAGATGCAATGAAGCTAATTTAAACTTTACGTTGTCTGAAGTACCATTAAAAAACTATTCATGTTGGTATTGCTACTTGAGAATCTCTAACATTTCAAATCATGGAAAATCCATCTTTGTGAATTGGGTAGATAGTTGATAAATGATCTTATAGGTGCCTCTGGAGTTCATGTTGATATGACAATGTCCTATAGAAGACTCAAGCTCCTTGGATGATAACATAACTTTCATACTCTACATTTTCTGCATTATTATAGTAAGCAATTGCTCCATTTTTTTCTGTTCTCAACTATCATACCATCACCTTTGCAGTTAGGGTGTCCTCTATTTTCTTCAATTCATGGAAAGGTCTAGCTCTGTTAGCCATTGTCGTCCTTGGATTCGATGTGTACAGGTCTAGAAGAATTTCACTAATACAAGATGATATGAGTATAAAGTCAGGAAGGATTTAATATAAGGAGAAAATATAGAAAGAGAAGAAGAAGATTAAAAGATAAAAAGATTCAACAAAAGTATGTTGTCATTCATGCCTTCTGTATATTATTGTACTGATCTTATAGCCATTATAGTATAATTGCACTAACTAATAAGGTCGGTTTAGACCTTATATTCTAGACATTATAAGATCTTATTTATAGACAATTGGACTGAGATTGGGCATTCCTTGTGTGTATTTAATGCAATTTTATAATTTGCCTAGTTTTACGTGTTTTTATGTATTTTGTTTATTTTTGCATTATTTTCAATCTTTTTGGTCCAAGGTCGTTGAGACCAAGGATTTATGGAATTTGACCCATTTCTTGAGCTTTGACTGTATAGAAGATGAAACCGAGAGATGGAATTGCAAAACGGGTATTTTGACTCCGAGGATAAAGGGAGAAAAATTTTAGATCTTTGGACCAGTTTTAGAGGACGTTGGAAGTAGATTTTGGAGTGGACTTAAAAAGAAAAGTTGAAGACCGTGCTATGAGCTTTTCAACGAGTCCAAGATCATAAAAATCGGAGTTCGGATGAAGAAGTTATGGAGATTTGAAGACGGCTGAAGGACGTGTTGACTGGCAACACACGTGTTGACTGGCAACACGCGTGTTGCCTGAGTATTGATTGGCACGCATGCCAAAATCACCATGCCGGTGTGCCGCAGTACAAACTAGTTTCTTTCGAAGAAATGAAGGCCAGGCATGCGTGCCAGGGTTAGCACGCCGACGTGGTGCATTGCGACAATCAGTTTTGGACTTCTAGAGAGTTGGCATGCCATCGAGCCAAGCCCAGCACGTGTGCCAGAAAGCTTAGCACGTGTGACACACTCATGTAGTGCCAAGGTGTTTTGCTAGGGTTTTTTATGTGCTTACCCTATTTTTGGGTGGTTTAGTATAAATAGCTTTTTATAAATAGTTTGTAAGCTATCTTTCAACAACTTAAGACTCTTAAAGAGAGCTATAACTCCCCGGTGATTGTAGAACTCAAAAAGAGGTTTTGTATACCGATTTACATTTATTTTCAGGGATTTGTTTATTGTTTATGCGACTTTCTCTCTTGCGATTGTTTATCTTCGGATTAAACTTTCTATAGTGTTCATCTTCTCTCAAGTGTACCTTTAAAAACGGTTTGTGATTGATTGATTTAAGTCTTCCT
>CAOJCR013308367.1:0-11633 GCA_948330485.1 Euphorbia neoarborescens | reverse complement strand
GTTTGACCGGTTTTGACCGGGCCGGTTTCGGTCCGGTTCGCCGGTTCCGGTTCAAGATTTACACCTCTACATCTATGTGACTCAAAAATAACCTTATACCCTTTATCACAAAGTGGAGACACATTCTGTAAATTATACTTCAAACATGATACTAAGGAGACATTCTCAATAGCTGGACTTGTTTCAATAGTTCCATTCCCAAGAATTTTTCCTTTCTGATTATCTCCAAATATGACAGTTCCATTCCTTTGTTGTCATCAGCCTTATGCATGCACTGTCTATATACCACATTGCTGACTTCTCCATGCATCTCAGGCTTACCGACAATATGATCACTTATTTTTAGGTACCCAAACTAAGTTAGGTCCTTTAGGGTTAGCTTTGGGTTTCCAGACTAACTTCTTAATATTCTGGCCATTTCTTAACTGGTACACTCTAGAGGTGTGTCCGAGTCTCAGACAGTAGTCATATTCAGTATACCTATTAGGCCATCTATCAGAAGGCCTAAAGTTTCTTCTCTTATTCCCCGTATTGGATTTTTTAGCATACTGATATTGAGATCTCTTTGCTACTGATTCAATCTTATCATGCAAAAGTTCATTATTTTGTAATAACTTATCAGTTTGTAATCTCAATTGATTTAACGAATTATCTTGTAATGGGTTATTTTCTAACAGCAGTCTAACTTCTAAGCTTAAAGTGGAGTTAGAAGTTTCTAACTCGGCACACATCTTTCTCAGCATTTTGATTTTAGGCCTGGCAGTCTCTAGACATTGATACATTTCATAAATGGAATCAATGAGCTCAATATTAGATAAGGGGGAATCAGTTACCTCAATATTTATTGAGGTGCTTGTTTCTCCAATACACGTTTCGTCCTCAAAGTCACTCTCTGTGTCTTTAGCCATGAAGCAGACGTTGGCCACATCCTTGGTCTCTTCATCTTTAGAGAATTCATCACTATCACTCCAGGTTGACATCATTGCCTTCTTTCTATCTTTCTTATCTCTGGTTAGCTTTGGGTAGTTGGATCTGATGTGTTCAGACTGATGACACTCAAAGCATGTAATAGACTTTGAAGATGAAGTCTCTCTCTTGTACTAATCACCTTTCTTGGAGTTCCTCTTTTGAAACTTCCCTCCTTTTCTCAGTATTCTTCAAAGCTTCCTGGTGATTATAGCCACGTCCTCATCATCTGAGGTTAATTCTGAGTCAGTATTATCCACCCTCAGTACGATGGATTTTTGCCTTTTGTCCTCAGGCTTCTCCTTAAGTTTGAAGGCCTTCATAGTGCATTTATGGGTCATCAGGGAACCTATTAGATCATCATATTTGTACTTAGTTAAATCTTGCACTTCTTCAATAGCTGTCTTCTTAGCCTGCCAGCTATTTGGAAGGCTTCTGAGAACCTTCTTGACTTGCTCTTCTCCAGTAATCACTTTACCCAATCTTTTCAGCTCATTCACAATTTTAGTGAACCTAGCATTCATGTCAGCCACCTTCTCTCCTTCCTCCATTTCAAACAGCTCATACTGACGTATGTGCTTATTTATCTTATACTCCTTGACCTTGGTGTTACCTTTAAAAATGACTTCTAACTTTCTCCATATTTCTTGGGCTATTTTATACCCTAATATTTTGTTGTACTCATTAGCGTCAGGAGCACAATGAAGGATATTGATTGCCATCGCATTTTTTTGAAGCTTCTTTAGATCAAGGTTATCCAGCTCAGTATCAGGCTTTTCTACGGTCTCTCATGTACTGAGTGTCTTCATTGGTATGTAATGACCATTTACTATTACCCTTCTTGTGTTCATGTCAGTAGTCTGGATGAAGTTCTTCATCTGATTTTTCCAAAATGTGCAGTTGGACCTGAAGAACAGAGGCGGCCTGGTTATTAACAATCCTTCGGGGAGGATCTGAGTAGTTTCATTACCAGGGAGATGTCTGATGCTATTGGCCATTTGATCTTTTCCTCTAGATGGTTAAATCTGAGTTGGGAGGACTAGGCTCTAATACGAAATATGAATCCCAGTATGGCTAAAAATAGACAAGAGGGGTGGCAAATTGTCACTTCAAAAAATTGCAAGTAAAAAAAATATGGTAGGATTGAAAGCAAGGATACTAAGACTGAGACTGATCAGTTCGAAAATAAGTCCAGAAGGAAGTCTAAACTTATCTCAATAACGATAAAAAAGAATTTTTTTCAGTAAAGTATTAACAAAACGAGTCTGAGTTTTTAACAAGAGGGTAAAGGTTTAAAAATATAAGGATGCAGTGATTTATACTAGTTCGGTAAACACTTGCCTACGTCCAGTCCCCAAGGTATCGTCTCTTGAGAGTTCAATACACTATGTATCCTTTTAGGTAGGAAACAAACCTTTCACAACTTAGTCTAACTAGCCTGACTAAGTACTGTCCTCAGAAGCTTACTTAAACTAAATACTGTTTACCCTCAGTAGTACTGAAAATAAACAAGTGATTGAAAAATTTACAACTTAAGAAAGAATTAACAAATGAAGTTCTAAGCTTAAAGATCCTTTCTTATAAATTACAGAGATTTTGACAAAAGTTCTAGCTTGTGTTCTCTGTAAATTCTTTCATAACTTTGCCCATTTGAAGACTTCCTCTATTTGTACTAATCTTGTAAGAGTAGTCATTGGTGGCTGGTCCTTGGATCAGTTGAGTTTTGACCGTTGATGAGGATTTTTATTTTCACTCTGGGGTTTCCAACGTTGCTGCGATTCTTGTCTATACTGAGCAGATACTTGTCTTACCGGCTACTGAAATCTTTCCTTAAAAGGGTACTGACCATTGGTTAAATGATGAAAGTATCTTATTTGCCTCACCAATAATAGCAATGAAACAACATCTTTCCAGATTTGGTTAGGGCTTTTCTGCTTAATAGACTTAAACATAAAACACTTCAAAAGCACTAAGTTGGATAAAAATAAGTCAATATTAATTTTCAAACATACTTAAAATATATTTTGCCATCTTCAAAAATAAAATCAAAACAGGGTTTCAACACTAACTCGTTATTATGTTAGAACTTATTATATATTCATATATTTCCATATTTAAAAAAAATGATATTTTGAATTTTTTCCAATCAAAAGTGACAATTTCATGTCCCTGATGATGAAAATAAAAAGCAGTATGTCATCAAACAATTGGTGTAGTCTGGAAGTGGTACAAATATAATTTGCATAGGAATTACATAAAAAATTGACCGCCTCCTGGTAAGAAAATTCCATACAAGGAGGGCTCAGTGATATACAAAAAATTTGAGGAATTTAAATCTTATGTTAAATCTCTTGAATATAAGGTAAAATTTTGTTAGTATATGTATATATGAATTATATCTGAAGTATAGATGAAAAAAATTTGCTAATATTTAAAACTCATCATGTATGTAGGAGATAAGTAAAAAGGCATCAGAGAGCAAGTAACATGACGAGCACCCACATTTTGTGGGGTATATCTCATATGTGCAGAATGAACTAAGGTGGCATTTTGAAGGAGCATATCTAGCATCATCATTATCCCAAGGATCTACTACTAACTCGCCTAATATTACTGATATAAGGACGATCCATCGATTAAAAGCATGATCAAAGATAGATGCATAGGAGCAAGTTATTATTCCGAATGAGAAGACATTTAAAGTAAAAGAAAATATTGGAAGTCTTTTCATTTCAACATTGGTTTGTGTACTTTGTATAATACATAACATGCGTTATGCTAACACATTTAATATGTACAAACAAAGGCAACCAAGAGTTTAGCAAGAAGAATATATGCCCAGTTGATACGATGAAGTACTTATTCATGCTTTGGATAGAAAAAAGCATCTCGTTCATGAACTTGAACTTAGTACTAATACTGATATTAAACATGCATTCAGTTCAGGCCATCATAGTAGCATTTCACAAACATAATTGCCAGGTTTTGATCCACCATATTTTAAAGACATGGTACACGATGAAGTTATGATGATTACTAAATAGTTGGGTGCACAAATTCCTGCTAAAATTCTTCAAGAAGGCTTTCAGTCCCAATCTAGATTAAAACTAGCTACTAAAAGTAGTTGCCAATCAGAGGGCATTGATTATCTCATCTACCTAGAGGTATTTTCAATAACATTATCATTTATAAGTGTTTTACTTGATATAAATTTGTTATTTTTTATTTCTTAATAGAATAATTTGTCGTGTTAATAGGGAGTCCATAAATGCAAACTATCTTTGATGGTTGATCGGCTAAAAAGTATTGTTGCACATGTCACTGCCAACCTTAAGATGACTGTATTACACAATATACCTATTACTCCTACCATGTGTGTGTATTTATCGATGGGTTTATACCGGAGTATAAAAATATACATATTCCAGTGCCGACCGAGGTCATTCAAACAATTGCTGATGCTGCTGGTTCTTACATACAATAGCCAAGGTCATCTTCAAAGAGACATTCGTTAGTATTTTATGTTTAGAGTTGATGTGTACTGTCATGTTTGTTATAGTGGTAATCTATCATGTTGATGTTATCACAGAAATATGAAGACTTCTAATACCAAAGTTTATTCAACCACGAAGTCTGCAATCCTCCCCAAACATTTAAATCTCGAAAATCCAAATACCAACAATCCAAATCCAAAAAATCCAAATACTACATTTGGTTGGAAGATTACTAAGAATTGTAGCATATTGGAGACCTTGCTAATTAGGTATGAGGACTTCGATATAATTATCATTCTAGATAAAAATTGAGATACCATCCAACATGAAAATGATATCGGGGCTGCGATAATCTTCCCACAATCTGTCAAGGATTTACTTTTATTTTAATGCCTCGACACAGTTATCATAGAAGTTTTCACACTATAAGTTAAATTGATTTTATTTTAAAAACATGTTCATGATGCAAATTTTTTTAACCTTGTTTAAATATTCTTCTTCTTATATTTTATAGTGCACTAAAAATGAAGCATCCATAATTGTGATACAATTGGAATGTTGAATCTGAGATTGATATCTGCGACTAATTGGAACTATAAAAATAAGGGTAGTAGCTCCAAATCATTAGTACAAGTGCTCAAGACGTAATTATCAAAGCAGTTCATTTTATGTCCACACAATGAAAGGTATAATCAATTTGATTCTTATATATTTTACATTTAATAATATTTACTTTAATCTGTATACATATCTTATATGGTAATCCATTATTTAAATGTAGGGGTCACTGGATTCTTATAGTGGTTTTTATGGAAAGGCACGAAATTTACGTCTTTGATCCTCTAGGAGTAAAGAATCACAAGTTTTTACTTAAAGCACATCTTAATTGGTATGTATACATATATACATTATTTTTTTACATATAACACTAATGTTCTATATTTAGGATATGTATATAGTGCCCTAGCAGGTAGTGTATATAAAAAACCTACGGACATTTCTCGGTAAGAGGTTTAATATATAACAACAGGAGTATGTATTGGTTACATTACCAGTTGTTAGAATGTTTGCATTGTTCGGAGTGTGATATTTGCTATATTTTAAACTTGTAGTGTGTGAGGCTACTTGGGTCAGTCAAGTGTGGCTATTATGTAATGCGGTACATGTATGACATAATCATGCATTAAGGGCGGAGTGAAGATCTTATTCATATGAGTATATATTATCTTAGTAAATTTTTTTAACAAATTAATTATGAATTATAAACTTTATTTTTTTATTTATATAAGGATTATGTAAGAACCACATTATATACCGAAAGTGAGATAAATGAGGTGCTCGACATTTTTGAGTGCATATTGTTCATACAATAACATCGAGCATTAACCAAGCATATAATGAATACAAGATAAGAAATACTATAAAATACCTCACTTCAATTTTGATAACTTATGGAAGAAAACTACATGTTCAAATGTCCCATGAGACTAATAAGAATGGCTTCCTTTATGTAAGGAGTATCTTTCTATTACTGGACTAAATAATTTTAATAAATTGAGTGCTAATCTTATTTTTGTTGTTAACAGGTAACGCTCATGGGTATGTTTATATCTAATATCTTATTTACGACATACTTTATCTTATATTGTTTCGTGTATGCAATACTTTATCTTGGTGGGGTTACCACCCTAAGGAGTTCACATTGGCTGGTATTATTATTGTGTGATATTTCATTAGTATGGTATTTTATTGGTGTGGTTTTTATTGTTATGCGATATTTTTATTGTTGTATCCTATTATTTTATTATTGAAACTTATTTCATTAGTATGTCCTGATATGTCATTGGTGTGGTTTTTTTTTTATAATGATAATTAGTGCTTATTTGCAGTATGTTTTGTCATACTATCTTATTGATGAAGCTAATTTCTTCTATTATAATATGATACATTAGGCTTTATTCAATAAGTACATAATTTAGATTTTAACTTGGTGATCCCTTACTATTTAGATTATAACTTGGTGGTCCCTTATTTTTGAATTATTCTTATAATGTTCCAGGGATTTGCATGTGGAAGTTTAGATGCTGATGCACAATCCATTCACATGTTTGTTACTGATGGTGGTGAAATTCTTACATCTCAAAGCTATGTAAAGAACGTGGGGGCTCTATAGAGAACGTGGGGGCTCTATAGGGAACGTGTTGGTACCTTAAGAATTGTATATATGTCTATGAAGTTTTTATACAAGTGTTGTTACTTGATTGCCTAAAAAGAATTTTCAATGCATTCTCTAGTGTGTACTATATTGTACGAAGAACAATTAATACTTAAATTTTAGTTTGAATATCATTTGTGGTGTTGAATTGCTTGATTTATCCTAAGTTCTTAAGATTTAATAAGAAATTTCAGATTTAGCTGAATTATTGTACTTATCCTATGTTTTATGATTGTGGAAGTGATAGTCCATTATTTCATTGATCAGTCTATTTAATTTCATTATATTTGAAAATTTAGTCGATTAACCGTAGCCAAAAGTGATACAATGGCATCTGTTAATACTACAAAACTAACACTAATGATTTAAATATTAGGATCGATTTTGAGAAAAACCGACACTATAATCAAGCATTGGCATCGATTTTTCATAAAAATCGACACCGATGTTTGATGCATTGGCTCCAAGTCTTGAAGCATTGGCGTTTTTTTTAAATATTAACTGATGGCAATGCTTAATGAACTAGCGCCAAGTCTTGAAGCATTGGCATCAATTTTAATATTAATATGGTTTTACAATCATCACCATTTCATTTTTTTTAATCAATAGCATTGCTTACATTGGAGTTGCTCAAATATCGACTCGAATGCCCTTTAAAAAAAGACTCCATAGACTATTTTTTCACTAGTTAAATATCCATTATTAGCATCAACAACAGGATAATATGTAGGAATTAGCAAAACATTAATTGCTACAACATTTCATACACAAAGTTTCTCCAATATATAATATACATATATTCACAAACTTGCTACATACACATTTGTAGAAATAAAAGGGAAATGAATATTGATGGTTGTTCCCCTATGTGGATGAGCTCCTAATCCAACTCTGGATTTTATATACAAATTCTTGTGAAGCACTGAAGCAAGAAAGAACTCATTGATTAGAATTCCTTCAATTGAATTGAATCTGCAAAGGATTTTATGTTAAAGATAAGGATATCAGATAAAGTTTTTATTTGAACCTATTTACATTTATTCAAGTTTCTCTTAGCCCGAAATTGGCTAAGTTCGTCCCGCCATTCAGCTGCAATAGAATAGGAGGATCAGTGATATACAGATTCTAAACAGGTGATGAACATATATGAAAGGAACAAGGGAGTTTTAAGATAAAATATGAGTTGAGGTTATAGAACAAGATGGAGTATTCATAATAGAACTTAAAATGGAGATGACAAGATGTTAGAGAATAACAATATGGAGTAGTAATAAAAGAACCCGAAATTTAAGGTAGCAACAAGAATATCAAAACAAGCAATCTTTAGTTGAGGTTTAAGCCAGGAAAAGGTATTTTGTTTACTTCGACATGTATATATTATGAGGTTTCAAATTAAAAAAGCGAGTTTGATGCATTAATCGATGTAAATCAGTCGCAATATGAAAACTATAGAGGCAGAAACTGAGACATGATCAAAATGAAAAGAACCATCGACCACTGCATATGGATAGAAAAGGAAGAGCGGAGGGCCACCACAACAGTGGCAGAGAAGTGCAACACAACAATAACTGATTAAGTGAAGTGCAAATAGAGTATAAGCGAGAGGGAGCAGTGAAGGGAAAAGCAAGCTGGGTGGTGGTCTCCGCGGCAGCGATATGATGGATAAGGGAGGAGAGGAAATAGCAGAGAGATAGTGACAATTGAGGGATGCAACAAAAATGAACAGGGGGAGAATTTCAACCACATCAAAATTATTTATTAACTTTTTTTTATCAAATTATTTATTATGTTTTTATAATGTTTTAATCACCTATTAATAGTTTGTAGTAGATGGATCAATTGGTAGTTGATCACCTACTAACTAACTACTAATGGTAAATTTAGTAGGTTAATTTTAGTGGAAATCTTGGTCGCACAAAATCACCACTATGCTAAAAAAATACCTAACTACTAAATAATTTGGTGTCGATGTTCAGCAGATGATGACGAAAAATTTTGTATTGAAAACTAAAGTAATTTTAATATGTAATATAAAAGGATAAAATATTATTTAATAGAAAATATTGATATAATCTTTAAAGAGTCCATAGAAAGAAATTATATTAGAAAGAAAAATGGAATTACTGAAATAAATCATTTAGAAAATTAATGAATTTATTTAGAGAAAATTATATAAATCGGTTTATTTTAGAAATATTATCATAAAGCGGTTTTTAATAATTACATACTTTATAAGTTAATTTTTCTTTAATTATAATTATAGCTCTTTTAGTGTTATAGTTTATAATAAATTACATAAATGAAATATTTGTGATTTTGAAGAAATTTAAAGATGGGATCATGTGTCACTCCCTTCCCTCTTTTTCTCCTCCTTCGCCATGTATCTCTTCCTCATTTGTCCACTATTTTTCTCCCTCTTCTTAAATAATTAAGTTTTTATTTTTAATTTATCTTTAAATCTATTTATTTTTTTATTATGCACGTTTAGAAAGTTTTTTATAATTTTTTTTATCTTCGAATAAGATCCATATTCATATATATTATTTTTTTCATCATATAATAATCGCAGTATTAATGCAGTATGAACACGGTATTTTAGAGTATAATTGTGTATATTTTTTTTCATCATGTAATAATCGCAGTATCATCACAATATAATCGCAACATAATTACAGTATACAAAATTATACTGCAATTACACTGCGATTATTACATGATGAAAAAATAAAAAATATACACAATTATACTCTGAAATACTGTTTTGATACTGCGTTAATACTGTAAGTATTATATGATAAAAAAATAATAAATATGAATATGGATCTTATTTCGAAGATAAAAAAATTATAAAAAACTTTCTAAATGTGCATAATAAAAAAATAAATAGATTTAAAGATGATTAAAAATAAAAATTTAATTATTTAAGAAGAGGAAGAAAATAGTAGATAAATGAGGAAGAGACACATGACGAAAGGGGGAGGAGAAGGAGAAGAGAGTGACACATAACATCAAGAGAGTGGAAAGAGGATGATATAGCTTTATTCTTTCTTTTATAGTTTATCTAAATGTGTTATTTTTGTATTATTGGATTTTATAAAAGAACAATTTTGAAATTTTATTTTTATACTTTTAATTTTGTAATTTCTATATTTAAAAGGGGCTACTCATATAGGAAGTCTATTTATTTATGAGGATGACTAAAAAAGTAGTTAACTTAAATGTTAGATATAAAATATATAATTAAATAAAAAATGGAATAGGTTTGGTGAAAGATAAAAAAAAATCATTTTCACAAGGGGCAAGGCTAAATTGACACATGGAATGTTGACACAGTTGACACATTCCATGTTTCAACCCTTTGATCTACAGGATCATCCAATAATCTAATGGCTGAAATACATCTTGAACAGTTGAACAATGGTTCGGAGAATCAATCATCTGTTCGACAGTTCGTCTGTTTGACAGTGGTTTTGAACTTTGTGTTCGGAAATCCGTTTTTTCTTTTCTCCTTATATCTCTCCAATTTCTTTTTATAAGAAATCGATTCCGTACCGAGATCTCTTCGCAACAGTATCTCTATTCGTTCGTCGGAAGAACCTGCGGATTTACACCCCATACTCCGTATTTCCTTGAATACGTGTAGGAAAGGCAACCAGGACGATCTGAAGCCATACTCATGTAGATCTGGGAGAATCGAATAGCAAAGATCATAAACAAGATGTTTCCGCTGCTCTAAGAGAAATTGTAAGTCGCTTCTTTGTTACGCTTTCTTGTTCTGTTACTGTCTGGAATGCATGTTGTGTATGTGTGTTGTGATCTCCCTTCATTGGTATTAGAGCAGAAAGGTTGAGAAATTAATGTGTTCGATTCTTTATCCTTGTAAATCCATAAATGTAATGCGTTTCTATTGTTTTCTATTTGATTCGTTTGTCATTTCACATCGGAAAACACCGTAAATTCATTCAAAAGTGTAAAACATAAGTTTGGAGTTAGAATTTCGAAAATCTAACAACTCCACTGAAATTAGCACTAAAAATTGTGTGGGGATATAAAATTTCACGATTATCGGAGTTTCAGAAGGCAGTGGATGAACCGCACTCTCCTCCTTGAGAGTGGTTCTCCGATGAGTATTTGAAATTAGTAGTGGTACACGTGACGAATTGTGATTGGGTCTCTGAAAACCGTCGTAAACATGGCATGATCTGGTTAGACGATTGAAAATGGTTGAATTTTGACCAACCAATCAAGAATCGACACATTTCAGAGTCAACCATTTTGGTAACGGTTAAACTAATCACATAATGACACGTGTAAATGAAACCACCCACTAACCATCAGCGTTTACCATATTGATGACATGTGGACCAATTAGTTTGCGATATGTGGTAACTATAACCGTTCCCCCAATAACATGACGACACGTATCATGACGGTTTAATTTTTTTGAAATGTGGCCCTATAGATTGACGATAAGTGGCGGTGTCAGTTTTTCATTGCCACGTTGACGTCGCCACATCATCCATTCTTCCAACCGTCTGACACATGTATCTATAGAGTTACGCCACGTGGCAGTGTCAGTTTTTCATTACTACATCAGAAGCATTAACCGTCCAGCATATGGACCTATAGGATGTTTGACACGTGGCATTGAAGTTTTCGTTCATCATGTCAGCATCGACACATCATCATGCCACATAATCAAAACTGTTTATGTGGACCTATCGTAATCTGACATATGGCAATAGGTGCTATGTCAGCACAACACGTCATCTACGGCATGTCATCAGTTATATTTTCATATCAGCCATATGTTGACATGTCACATCCCGACCCCGAACCGCACAGGGTAGGGTGTGACTTGTGGGAATTTCGATCCAACATCTCACTGTGTCGAATCAGAATCCCACGTAAGGTGTTAACAAACTTTAAAACAATAAAATCCACGAGTTGGATTCACA
>CAOJCR013306473.1:0-10708 GCA_948330485.1 Euphorbia neoarborescens | reverse complement strand
ATAACCAGCCTTTACTAACATGGATTTAGCACCGCTCAATGAAGCAGTTGTTTGTAAAGCGATGACATATTACGTAAAATACACAGATTGTTTTCTAATGGCCTATTTTTACAACTTAAATCCTAATTCTGCTGGGATGCTCCTAAACGATGTGGATGTTTCTGTGTCACAGTATGGTTTCAGATCCCCCAGGTCAGACAATGATAGAAATCAAAACACAACTGAAATGTCAATTGTATAAATTTTTATTAGAATAACTACTCCTCAACTACACAAAATAAAAGTAAAAGGAAAAAGATAGAAAAGAAAAGGAAAAAAGGTGAATGGAAGAGACAACATCTGCTCCCAGGAGGGAGTCCCTTTTTCCGAGCTAAAAGCCAAGAACCAAAATGAAATTACCGAAAGCCCTCCATCTCAAGCTACTGTCTCATCATATTTATATAATTAACTACTTTGCTTCTCTCCAACTAGAGGAAATTCAACTAAGCGAGCCTCCATGTGTCCCCTTATTCTCTACCGAACCTTTATTTAACATTCTCTACCAAAACTATCTCTAATTAAATAACTGGAAAAGAAAAATCATTTCTGTGCATCAATTCTGCCCAACAAAAAAGGATAAAACTGCGAGTTCTCAAGTGCTATCGTATCTTTTTACTTTCTTTTTTTTCAATGACAAATAAATGTGGTTTTAAGGCTGAATATAATATTGGCTAAAGTACCTGGAACATCTCAATTTTAAATGAAAAAAGATCCAGTGCTTTCTGGGCTTGGTTTGTTATTTGATTTTGCAAGATCAAAATCAGACTCGTCAAACTCTCTTTATTAGCAATCTGAGAAGCAATGGCGCGTATCGTACTAACTTTGACCGCCCCAGGTCCACAGAAAATAACCAGGATCTGCAATGATATTAATTTTCATCGGCATTAGACTTAATAGAAATAATGTTCAATAATATATTTCAGAGGTTACATTCATTTCTCAAAACCACTCAAATGACATTATTCCCAAAAGAAAATTGTTGAATATCATGGTGCAACATTTTTTGTAAACAATTGAAGCACTAATGCACAACAACGTAATAGTTGTATTTATTTTTTTCCCAGGAGTTTCTTTCTGTGGCTATATAATACGAATTTTTTTAAAAGACTTATTCGGTACATAATTTCAATATCAAATGCATTTGGTAAGCTAGTTATAATAGACTGCTATTATCAAGAAAAAACCAAAGGCAATTCTATGAAAAAAGTGGATAAAAAATACACCAACTTTCCACAAGTTAATAAGCACTGACGTATGAATAGAAACACCTGGTTTTCTACTGCTAAATATATATTCCACCATGCATCTAACAACACCTTCAATAATGTGAATTATTGGAAAACAGTGAAACATCAAGATTTTATCCATAACTGACAGGCTTGACTATAAATGACCTCTAGCTTACTTAAACAAGATCTAGAGTTCAATTTCAGGGGTATACAAGGGCTGCTAATTAGCAGAAGGCAGGAGCTACCTGAAGGCTGTTTGGCCAGCTTCAATTTAATTGATCATATTCAACTGTAAAAGAACCTTCCACGGATACCACCACCACTACAACAACCATTACCATGCGCCAAAACATTATTATTGTTACTACCACCACACAAGCATTATCAATATGACCACCAGCATTGTTGGCTCTTGATATTGTGTGATTCATAAACAGAGATGTTATCGTTACTTTTATCACAATATGCCTTGAATGCTTCTAATAGTATTTTAACAACCCTTTTTTTGTATGTGGAAAGAACTTTTGTTTTGTTTTCTTTTCTTTTTTTAGTGGATTTTTTTAATATTTTAATCTAAACCTAAAACAATATGAAAGAGACAAAGATTAAACATTCATAACAAGAAAATGGTAGGAACATCAAAATTAGAATATTTGCATGCAGTAGAAATATAATGAGAACCAAACAATCAACGTGAGTACTGCTAAACTATAATTTAAAAGTCCAATCCAACAGAAACAATAAGAAATTCTCACAAACAACAATAATCAACAACAAAGCATAATTATGAGGCCACACACACGCACACGCACAAAAAAGCAAGAAAATTCTGCTTCGTAGTTTCACAATCAAACGGGGTACTGATAATCTTGCAAGTGATGAACAAATAAGTAATTGCATGCAGTGATAGTAGAAAAAGAATCAAGTCCAAGTAACAATGCCTAAACAAAAACTGAATTAAGACAACTCAAACCAAATTAACAAGTTGAATTCTCATTTTTTCCTTAGAATTCTCAGCAACCAAACAAGAACCAAAGAGAGGGGTAAAAACAAAACAAAACAAACAGACAAACAAACTGTGTAATACCCTTTTAGAGGGATCTGACTTGTGAACGGCGGCGATTTTGAGGCGATCGGTGTCGGGAGTCTGGCCATGAATAGCACGAAATTCCTCAAGAGAAAGACCAATTTCGGAGCTGAGAACAGAATAGCCTCTATCTCTTAACATCTCAAGCACAGTTCTTCGAGAGAGGTAGTATCTGTGACTTTCGATACTACCTTCATCGATAAAACTGCTCAAGCACTTTTGCATTGTGGCCATACCAAAGCTTCCATCTCCGCCTCCTTCAGCTCCGTTTACATTCCCATTCTCAACCCCACTTTCAGCTTCCATAGCCGTATGTAGGTGCGCAAATACAAGAGTATTGATGAATAAATTAAAAGTTGTAATTTGGGCTAGATGAGGATTTTAGCGTGACGCAGGGTTGGTGGAGTATCTAATTGGTGACTGTGAATCGAATTTGACGCTTTCTGTTGGAGTCATAGCTTTCCGCAGTTGTTCATTTTTATTACTTCCATTTTCAGATGCGGATTCGCTCGGTGGGCACTTCTAAAAAGATAATTTTGCTTTGAAGGGTAAAATTATTAAAAACGTTTTTGTTTTTGTTTTTGTTTTTTTTTTTTTGTTTTTTTTTTTTTTTTGAATTGATGAATGTTTTAATAGTGGTTTTTTTTTTATTTTCTGTTTAAGGATTAATTCAATATCTCTTGTCGAGCGTTCTCGTAAAAAGACTCTGTAGATATATCACTAACCTTTTCAGGGATACATATGCGTGAGCGGGGAGTCGAACTTAGGATATAAACTTTACCATCCATCAAGCGATCAAGTGTTTACTATTTGTGTCTACCCTCGTTGGTAAAAAATGTATTATATTATGTAATTTTATTTTATTTTTTAATTATAAAAAATATTTTATTAAAATGAGAATTTTAATTTTTATTGTTGTTAAAATGAAAAATTATTTTTGACACTATTAAAGTAATAATGTGATAAGAATTAAAATTATTATTTCATTAAGTTTATTTTAAATTTTAATTAAGACTATATTATAATCATTTGTTCTATTCATTTATATCTTAATTTTCTTTTACTTTTTTATAAATATCAATCTACAATTAAATATAATCAATAATTTATTTTTTAAATTTTAATCTTAATTTTTCATTCTCATCCACCACCACCACTGCCCGTCGGACCGTTATTGAATGATCACTAGAACACTATCGATGGTGATTGGACCATCACCCCAATGATCGGATTGTCATTGTTAGCCACCACCAGTAGCGGTCTAATGGGTGGTGATGGTTAGGTGGTGGGTGTAATGGTGGATGCCAATAGATGGTTAGGATTAAAAATTAAAAAAAATGAATAGATAGTTAGATTTAATTATAGAAATAAAATGTTAATATTTATAAAAAAAAATAAGATGAATTGTTAAGATTTAATAATTTCACATAATAAATAATAAATATATAATTTAATCTAATCACTCATTTTATTTTTTTCTTAAATCCTAGCCTTCAATTTCTTCAATTAAATCTAACTATCTTAATCATCTATTCTTACCCACTATCACATCCCACCACTACCTCCTGTCGAACAGCCGTCGGCCATTTGTAGGCTCACCGTCGATAGTGGTCGCTGACGGCAGTCCAACACATGGTGGTGGTACGGTGGCGGGCGTAATGGTGGGCGAGAATAGATTATAATAATTAAACAGTGAAAAATGAATTGGTGTTTACATTTAATTATAAATTAATATTTACAGAAAAAAAGAAATAGATTGTTAGGATTTAAGAAAAAATTAAGATGAATAGTTAGAATTGAACTTTAATTAAATTTTAAAATAAAATTAGTAAAATAACAATTTTACTTCTTATCATTTTGATATAAAAATTATCATTTTGATAACAGTAAGAACTACAGACCTTGTTTTCATATAAAAATTTCTCATTTGTCATTTTGATAAAAGGTGAAACCACGTAGCACCCTTTAGAACTTTACCCTTATAAAAAATCAATTTTCTTTTAAACCTTTCTATCAGTGATGGCTTGGAATCCCGCCATACTAGGAGTCACTAGATTGATGTCTCCATTCAGAGACAGAGACATATTGAGAGGAAGCAACGAATGATAACCGCTTAGGCAAAGTCGACCAAAAAATGCATGTTGATCAGGAGGAATGATGGATGCTGATTATGAATTAAGGGACTTGATTTATGATGATTTAGGTGTTGTTGTTGCTTTACATGTAGGGAGAGGGAGAGATGTTCGATTTGTTAGTTCTGAATCAGCATCATATGAAATTAATTTATTTATTTATTTACACAAACAAATTGAATTAGATTGAATTTAGTAGTTTTTAATTAGATTTACATAAAAGTTAAGACTATTATTGGTAATTGAGATTTTTAATAAATCTGCTAATTATTATCTTTGGGTTGGTGTATAAAATTATAGGAGCAATAAATTGTCAAGGACATCCATCATGACAGATAGACAGTGAGGAAGCTGTAGTTGTGGGTTTTCTTGATGACACAATGATTTTCAATTTTCTAGGTCACTGTGCTTCATAGATGTGGGTGAAGGAGATGAAATGCATCCTAAAGTGCAAGAACATACTAGGCGTTTATCGATAACTCATGGATTGGTATAGAAGGATGCCTCCGTAGGTGAGGCAGTTGATTTTATAACATTCAGCTATATAGATACTCCTATTATATGTGTGTTTGTTTGGCACATTTTGTGCATTTCAATTGAGGGTCAGATTATTTCCAATGATGCAGATTTATATGACTTGAAGGCTGTGTGTATAGGACTGCTTGCTGTGATCAGGGATGAGCTAGTTTTAGATCAGTAAGGGCAGGGTGGAGGAGTACATACTTCATCGATTTTTAGTCTATTTGATGCTAGTCGGATTGAGGACATTTGGGTTGTAGAATTGTTGTGGCTAATGTTAGAGTCCACCTTCTTTGTCGACAATAGTGGTAATTAGATTATGCCATCATGCATGCTGGAAGTGGTAGAAAAGTTGGACGGGCTTTATTCATATTCCTAGGGATTACCTATATTTCCTATATGTATCAACAGTTAGGGGTGGCTACTTGGGGAGAGTGATAGGTCTTACAAGATGTCTGACCCTGCTATAAACATGAATTATGAGTACCTCCCATTCATTTAACCACTCTAACAGTATTGGGATGGTGTAGCTGACTCGTCATGAGCTATTAGGTGGATCATGGGCCAACAGTCTTTGTCAGATGACCAGCTGCGTGCATTCCGATGACATCTCTACCAGTTGACAACAACTGAGATGCGTACGTTTATTTAAGTTATTATTAAATTAAATCTAGTATAATTTGGTATAATCAATTAAAATTATATTGAAACTGAACTTGATAACTTTTTATTCAATAATATGAATTTGTTGAATATTTCGTCTGTAGGTGATATAGATGTCAATAGTCTTGATATGGCCTCTCTTCTGATGTGGATGATATAATATCGAGATATCACTGATCCATACATGTCCGCTTAAGTAATATATCAGGTCGGCTTTATACATACCATCTCTCCCTCAATATGTAGACCAATAAAGCATATCATTTATAGGCTAGCAAGTTGTATAGAATAGAGCATCCAGAGTATGCATTTGGGGATGCATGGTATAGCTTCCCATACTCTTGTACTCACTACTTATCAGCCTTTGTCTCTTGATCTAGCTATGTGTCTTGTGGGTACTTATAATAGTACATTGACATTCTCATCATTGACTCATAAATAACGATAAACCAAATTTAGTTGTGCTTCCTTCTAGAGGAAACATTGAATACTCATGTTTTTTACTTGTATTTTAAGTGACACATTTATTTTAAATGTCTAACTCATTTTGATGGTTTTAGTTGCTGTTGTAGTGGGTATTTGCTCCCCCAGCTTACATAAGATAATATCAGCTATATTCCTCCAGACCAGTAGATAGATCTTGTGCAGCGGATGGAGAAAATTGGTAAGGATTGATATCAGTTAATTGAGTTGTAATTTTTCATTTGTTATATGCATGACTTGTATAACATTCGGCTTATTCGTATAGAAAATTTTAACATTAGTTTTGTCTCTATTTTAATTGTTTTTCTTGTTTACAGTACGCAAACACTACATATTAACATCCCATCAAAGAGTAAATAAACATATGAGAGTCATCATATTATCGCGCATTTAATTCCAATATATATTATATAAGTAAAAAAATAAAAAAAATTATAATTTACATTGCATCAAGTAGTCTATCTTGCTAGGTCGGGTGTGAGCAGATGATGATATCAACACTGTGAAGTGCGCAAGGTTCTTCAATTTGGATTAAAAGAATAAAAACTATGTTTTGCTTTTTAAATCATTTAGATTTGAGTCGCCTCCCAACTTAACTCTTATCGAGAAATTAAGCATAGCTAACCGGATGAAGGCCGTCATACTAAGAGATTCAAGTTCGTGACAAGTCACTTACTAATATTTCTGGTAGAAATTTCGATGGAGCTTCTAGTAGAGATAAGGGATTCCTCCTCTTCCGATGAGGCCTTAATGAGATTCCTGCATAGGAAAAAAAGAACATTGTGACATCAATAATCTCGATGAAGGATGCTCCGATACCTGAGTCAGAGAATAACTTTGTAAAGATGAGAGTATTTAGTTTTAATTTTAGTAGAATAGAAATCAAGTACCTTTTCTCTTCCTATGTCTTGATTATATATAGCCTTTTATTGGAATAATTGCTATTATTGTATTAATGACTTGAGGTCTTGTAATGGAAAAAGATATGTTAATATAAAGAAACAAATCACAACCCATTAATGACCTCCTTGATTTCAGACCTGATTATCTTGTTGCCTTATTAGGTCATCGAGTCGGATTATGCATCCCGGTTATTAAGAATAAGCCTAGCTCGGGTCGCATGATGTCATCTGGTGCTATATGCATTTGCTGACTAAAATACTTACCTATTTCGGGGAGTGTTCACTCATTTGTATCCAAGTGAACCATATTGTTATCAGAAGCCCCCTTCCCCCCTCTCTTTGTGATTGACAGACCTTTTAAGGTTGGGCTTTTGTTTGGCTTCTCAAGTTCCCCAGGGAAATTGAAGAGGCTCATATTCCTATCTTTTTAAATACCTGCTTCCTAATTAAGTATTCCTTATATGTTGAGCTTGACCTATCAAATAGTACCATCTGTTTCTTTCGAAACCCTAGGTCATAATTACCTACAAAAATCATTCTATAAAAGTTTCAGGTTCTCCACTTTTCCTTCCTTTATTCCAATCGATTCGTATCCTATAAGTTTTTACTCCTTGCAAACTAGCTCCTTTATCTTCTTATTTTAGGTATTTCCTCTAACCTTCTTCTATAATAATTTCGCCTGTCTAGTGCTTGACTTGTTGCTTATGTTGTTTTGTTAACACTGTCTTCTTTAAAATCTTTCTTTTCCTGCATCAATGGGTGTCATTTTTTACTGGCTTATTTTAGCTTATCGTGTGTGCGTATTCGCCTGTTCTGGTTTACTCTAGAATTTAAAGCTTGTTAAACTAATAATGTCGGGGATATCAATCTTTGCTTGTAACCGCTAATTTTAATTCTTTGTTTAGTTTTCCCTATTCTGCACTATGTCAGTTGCTTCGACCTCGTCTTTAATCGATTCTGATCCCATCACCATCCTATAAATGAGCTCGATCCTATTCCCATTAAGTCTAGCAATCGAGCTGATAGAGTGTACGATTCGGTTTCTAGGGTTCACCCCCTCCATATTAAGAAATATCGTGAGATGTATTACTGGCTAGGAAAATAGACATTCTATTACCCAATAGTTCAGACCTTGTTATGAGTCCATCTCCTGACTATTTCTCAATATACATCCATCATATAGACAATGGATTTTCCTACCTTCTTCCTTCCGGCTTATCCCATATCTTATGAATCTTTTAACTTTGCTCAGTTTAGCTTCACCCGAATTCATGGGCCGAGCACTGGTTATGTTGGAACATTAGTTTTTCTTTTACTGGAGATTTAGCTCAGCTTCTACTGATGCCCTTACTGTGACGAGGAGAAGATCGTGTGTTCTTCAAAAATAACCCTAAACACTGGTATGACTTTAAGAATCAAGTCTAGTCCGCACACGACTTCAAATCTTATTGGTTCTATATCAAGTTGGTAAATACTCGTACCCAATTTCCATTGCGATGGGGGAAGATAAATCTGGCTCGATGGAGGGATTCGGTGGTATCTCCAACTAATTGGCAAATAACCAGACTAAACCAAATCCCCACCGTGCTTGGAGTTTCAAAGAGGCCGTGAATGCCCAAGGGGTTTAGATTCCTCTTATTCATTATAATGAAGAGAAGCATCAAATTTGTTTAACCTGAGAAAAGATCCCTGTTCCGAAAGGTACTAATTCTTTCTTCATATTCTATTTTCCAGCTTTCTTTAACCATGGGTACTCAAGCTATGAAACGTCTTCTTCACCGAGCAACTTTGTCTCAGCCAAAGGGACTAGCTCACGCTGATCAGAGAAAAGAAATTCTTGCCACCGAGTAGCTCGTTCTACAAGGTTCATTTGCACCATTATCAACTGTTAAAATGATTCCCTCTCATTCTTCCTCGAGCACAGAAGATGAACAACCTACGCAGGCAAGGCACAACTTCTCTGTTTTGATTTTGTATTTTTATCTATTTATTTTATTATTTTTTAATCTTTTTGTTATATTCACAAAGGGTTTTTCTCCTACTGCTTCCCCATCAGTTTACGAGTCTTTAAAAGCCACTTGTGGGGATAATGGCCGTATCACCTACCCACCGGCCCTGAAAGCCATCTAGGTGGGTGTCATGGTCCTTAGTGAGCAAAAGCTCTTATTGACAACTGATCATCACAGCTTGACTTAGGCCACTTTTAAGGCTATTATTGCTGCAAGGTCCCTTAAAAAAATATTTTTTCTTTTTAACTTTTCTTCTTTATAGTCCATACCTTACATTTCAAAACTATCAAGGTGCATGGCCAAGTGGTCCGGAATAGAGGAGCAACATGATGCTATAAGGGAGAAGCTTAAAGCTCAAGTCAAGGAGCTGTCAGATAAACTCCAAGAGTCGGAGAAGGTTTGGGAACATCTAGAGAAGACCAACACTGATCTCCAAGTGATGCATCAAAGGGTTATGGATGAGCTCACGAGTAACCACAAGGCTAGCCTGTGGGCTACAGATACGGCTTTTGAAGATGAGATGGAGGATGCTGTAGAGTTATATTATCAACATACCAGGGTGTATGGAGAACGCATCCACAAGGGTTATGTAACATCCCGACCCAGAAGGTTACAAGTTTTTATTGTACGAATGATAATTCGGGTATTTGAAATCAGGAATTAAGGAATTTGGATTGGTTTTTAAAGAGTTAAATTTGAAATTTATAAAATTTTAATTGAGATTTGACAGGTGAAATGAGTTTTAAGGATGTTTTTGAGATTTGAAGTTGATGTTATGATTAATTAAGGTATTTCGGACTCGCGTGAGGGTATCTCGGGTTTTGGTAAAGGTTAGAATCGAGTTAGGGATAAATTGGGAAGTTTTGGAAGTTTAAATTATAATATCAAAGTTATAGCATGCCATCAAATTAGCCTCGACATGCGTGCTACGTAAGAAAAATGTGAATTTTTGGAAAACTGATGAGCATGGCGTGCCAGCTTGTGGCGTGGGGTGCTGAGCACCTGTCACGCGTGCTTTGCTAATCACGCCGGTGTGCCAAGGTTTTGTTTTGTTCAAAAAATTCTATTTTTAAAGCCAGCACGCCAACGTGCTAATTTGGGCACGCGTGCTGGATGGATTTCCAGTAATATAGCTGGAACCTTCTTGATTTTTCAAGGGGGATTTTTATTTTATTATAAAAGAACTCAATTGGATTGAAGGGAGCCCTAAAGGGCCGTTCTTCTTCTCCCTTCCTCCTTCCTTTCTCTCTTCATTTTCTTCTTCTCCTTTTCTTCTGTTTTCGTGAAATCATGCCTGGTTTAAAGTGTTTTGGCCGTCTTTATTATTTTAATCGATGGGTTGTCATGAAAATTGGTATGATGGTGCATGATATGTGGGTTTCGAGGGAAGAAGATGCTACGATAGTAGGAAGTGTGGATGGTGGGTTCGATAATAAGGCTAGAAAGCATGGCTCCTAGGATTGTATCACCTCTCATTTTGGTTATGTAAGTGGTTAATACTTTCTTTTATATTATTTTATTGTTGATTTTAATATGTTTTAAAGTATATTAGTTTGATTTTATATTGATTTCAAGTGTTGAATTAGTTTTTCGTAGTGGTTTAAAAGATTGGAATTGATTATGGTATTTGATATTATTAAGTATT
>CAOJCR013302087.1:0-14066 GCA_948330485.1 Euphorbia neoarborescens | reverse complement strand
TGTAACCAAATACCTGGAGCAAGAGAACCTTATGGATGAAGGTTCTTACTCCTTGGTGTAGAAAAGAGGGAGTTTTCGAGGTGCAAGTAGGGTTTTTTTGGTGTTTTTGAAGCAAGTAGAAGAAATGGTAAAGAGGGAAGTTGTTTGATAGGCTTTGCTTTGTGTTTAATGGTTGGAAAAGGACTTGATTAAGGCTAGTAGTGTTGTGTTTTTGCTGGAGTTGGAGAGGTTTTTGAGTTGATGGAAGAAAGATGATGAAAGAAAAAGATGAAGAAGAAGAAGAAGAAGAAGCTTGAAGAACTTGAAGAGAGATGAGAGAGGGAAGGGTTGGGTGGATTTTTGTTGAGTTCCCAACTCAAAAATGTGGCTGATTCTCAGTTGATTTTCGTGGTCCACCATCCCAACCCCATGCCATGCATGAAATAGGACCATAAAGCCTTGAATGATGGTCCTTTTAGGTGGGTTTTGCCCAAAGGTTAAGGGTTTTGCTTTTTGCATTGTTTTTGTGTCCAATTCCTCTCTAATTAGATTTGTTTGGGCTGCCAACTGATTTAGTTGGGTGGATTGGATGGTTTTTAGGTTTGGTTTTATGGTTTGCAGAAGTTTGGTTTTACCGGTTCGGTTTTTAGTTCGGTTGGTTCGCTTTTTGGTTCGATTGGCTTAAAAATCAAACTTGTATGTTTGATTTTAACTAAATAAAATCAACCGGTATGTATTTGATTTAGGTCGTGATTACAGTGGAATTGGTGAATTTTGAGGGTGGTACGGGTCTGTTGGGCCGATTTTTGGTCCGACCGGCCCGAAAATAAAAATCTTCAAAAAGGTTTGGTTCACCTTATAGAGTGGGAATATGCTTAGTTCGGGTCTCGAATGTGAAAATCTCTGCCTTCTTGAGTCCAAACACGTGGTTGTAGCGGTTGCGAAGGTATACCGGCGGGAACCGATTTCATCATTGCTCGTGGGATAAAATCCCGGTGATCACACTAGGGTTTGATCTAGGTAGGGTTACCGACATGAAACCAGTGAAATATGGACTTTGTATGACTAGATCAATCGTAAAATCAAACACAAATAGGAGAAATAGTAATTAACATGCAAATCCGATAACTTAATTCGACAAAACAGAGATGGAAAGACTTAATGTAACCAATCAACAAAAACAGGTCGTAATCTCACAGTTATTCAGAGAGGAAAAGAGAAAAGAAACATTTATTCCCAAATCCAATTGACCAGATCTTATCGGTGTGAAATCGCTGAAGGGAACTTCTATAAAAACGCCAAATTCGATTAAGAACTGCGAATTGCAAACGAGGAAGATTCCGTCTATAACACGTAAATCAACCTTTATCACAGAAGTTGAAGTCCGTAGTAAACCCTAGTTCTTCATCAAGTATTTGGTTCAAGAGTTAATTGAAAGATAAAACCCTAAAAACAACCTAAACATCCCTTATATAGCTGTGCAAAAGAAACTGAATTAAAACAAAATTGTTAAGCTGAAACGTTGCACCCCACGTCGTGTGGAACATCATGGCATGTCTTACGGTTAAATCCTGCCTTGGCACGCTGTGCTGAAATGCGACACACTAACGTGTGACTCCTTATCGCAAGTTGGCATATCGTGCGGTATTGACTTTCTTCGAATAGAACTCCATAACACTGTGGCACTCTGTGCCAAAGAGATGGCATGCCGTGGGGCTGTAAACTCACTCCACACGCCATTCAATTGCTTCTTTTTACTCATCCAACCTCAACTCATCATAACTTGCACGTCTGAACTCCGATTTTCTGTGATCTTAGACCCATTGGAAAGCTCGTAGCATAAACTTTATTTTTCCTTTGAATGTGCACTCCAAAATCTACCTCCAACTACCTCAAAAACTTGTCCAAAGATCTTAACTTTTCTTTCTTCCAAAGTCGGACTTCACTTACTCGTTTCTTCAAAATTTTGTCTAAGATCTCAATCCCTGCATTGATTAGCTCACGAGACGAGTCAAATTATACAAGTCCTCGATCTCAGTGACCTCAGACAAAAAAAAAGCAAAATGATAAACAAAGCACAGACGAAAATCATCGAATTGTACAGAAAAATCTAAATATAAAAAACACGAAAAATGCATAAAACACACACTCAAATGCCGAATATCAATCAAATCATTCATCAATAAGTTCCACAATGCCTGAAATATAAGGTCAAAACTGACCTTATCAAGGGGTCATTTGAGCTCACTCGGTTAGTCGGATCAAGATAGTTTGGGCACAATGATCGTCTCGTAATGGCCCAAAAACACATTTTTTCATTTTCGGATGGGCATTGAGGTGATTATTATTTTGAAATACTTTTAGCCCAATTTTAGCTATGGATATGCAATTTTTTTGAGCTGGGCATCCGGGAAACACTTCCCTTAATTGAATAGGGTTAGTGTCCCTAAACCTAGCCTTTTGGCTTGGTCTTTTAGATTTAAACGTGTATAGCGCAACATAAAATCTAGGTCACACAAGCAATAAATAACGCATACATACATCGTCACCCCATCAGTATTCACATTAAATATTTAAAGTTTTAAATAAATAAAAAAAGTAGAGCTTAAAAAGAAAATACATGATTTGAGAAACAGTTACTCAAAACATCTTGAGGGAAAACGTTTTTCATTTCAATGAGAATCAAGCTTAAATGATAAATTTAGAAAATAGATAAAAAAGGGCAAAAAAATAGGTTCGGGAACTCAAAATGAGTCTGTGCTCGTTGAGCATGGGCTGGTACTCGATGAGCACTGCCTTATTAGCCCCTACTCGATGAGTAAGGGGCTGGTGCTCGACGAGCAATAGTTCCAGTAGCTCCTACTTATCAAGTAGGGTCTCGAGCATGGGTTCGAGTACAAGCCCAAAGCCGTTTCCACCTATTTTTTCAAATGTTTGTTCAGAAGAGTGAAGTTATCCCAGGTGACCCGAAATCCAAGTTTTAAGCTTTTTTAATGGTGAAGTATTTTCAAACCAATTTTTCTTTTAGTCCTATTTTTGTCCTTTTTAGGTCCATTTCAAGTCCATTTGGTCCATTTTTGCCCATTTTGCTCTAGTTTGTCTGTTTAGTCCGATTTTGTCTAAGAATGCTCCATGATAGCAAAGAAAGGTCCAAGATCACAAAGATGTTAACTTAGTAAGTGTATCCATTTTCTTGTTTTGAATAATCTTCACATTTCCGATCAAAATCTAGGTTTTTTAACTCATTTATTTTTATTGATGAAAAACATATAAACTATCATACCATATGTAAGAATGAAATGGTAACAAGGAAAATATGAAGAAATGAAAGAGTTTGAGGCTCAAGATTACCTTTCTGAGGAGTATTCACAAGTTGATTGATTAAAACATGAGCTCGCTCCGGAGATCTCTGTCGAAACTCGAACACCCAAACCGAGTGTCTTCTTGTAGGCTCAAAAGATATTAATCTTCCTCAAAATTCCCAACAGAAAGTTGGTTTTGTTTTGTTTTTGAAAGTTTTTTTTTTGTGTTTTTGGATTTATGGAAGGATGAAGAACAAAGAATCAAAAGAAAAATGAATAAGAAAACTCCAAGGTGATGATGGAGAAGATACACTAAAAGGTAAGGGGAGAGCTTCTTTTCTTTTTTTTTTTCTTTTGAAAACCGGCCTCCTTTTGAAAATGGATAAAAATTCCTTTTAAATGACATAAACACATGATTTTGGCATCAAATTAGGGAGAGCCAAGTGATAAAACATTAGTTTATTATTATGTCACTAGTCCATTTTCCTCCTTATTTTCATGCACCAAAACTCATTTTGTGTAAAATAAGGGAGATTTGTTTTGTTAAAAAAAAATAAAAGATGACAAATAATTGATTTTTCATAAGAATGCATAAATCTTTTATTTTTATTTCCAATACAAAATAAAAACCCCTTTATTTTGGGCTTAAGAAAACGTGGGCCTCAAATGCATTTGGGTTCAATCAGGGCTTGAGTCGATACGTTCAAAAGTTGGACTTAATTCAATCAAATTGCTAAAAAAACACTTGATTTAGATCTTTGTATTGCGGGTATCGAAGTCCCTGGCCTTTCTTTTATACAACATGAGTGGATATCAAAATGAGAGAAGGTATCAATAAATACCAATTTCATCATTGCCTCGGAAAAAAATCCCGTGCTTATAGTTGCCCCTCATGTGACTGGATGTATTGAATGAACAAAAGAACATGATGGTGAGCATGTGGAATACTTACCTAAAGTTGAGCCGTCGAGGCCTGATCCATTGGGGAGTATCTTTAATACCCAGAACCACTTTGGCACGAATTACCCTAATCCATAGGTTGCTTCAATATAGATTGTCTTGAATCCAGAGGTGCACCATAAACATGAATTATTTGAATCCATTGGCATTGCGAATGTGAAATCCTCTTGAAGGTGTAGTGGTTCGTTGGAACATAAGTCTTGGTGGAACTTTTGCCCCTAGACTCATCTTTCGAATAAGTATAAGTGTAGTGAGATGGTATGAAGCAATGGTTTCATCATTGAATCGATTGTTGGTCGGGCTAGAGTTACATATATTTACTTGAATCCGCTCGATCTACGACTGAGGTAACCCAAGGTCAAACACAAGGACATCAACATTTTGAGAAAATTACTTAAGTGCAAGTGTGTGAAAAATGGTGTGAAGGTGTTCGGTTAAAAAGCATGAAAGGAGAAAGACCGGATATGGGATATTCAAAACATTGAATAAAAGGGAAACCCTTGGGTGATTGCTCGGCATGGGTAGTGAGGAAAAACAAAGGATGGAGAAGATCATGGTGGTACTATCAGTATAAGGATCGGGTACATTGCTGGTGTTGGGAAATGCATATATTGATTGATGGTGGATTTGGCGGGTAAAAACCTATTTCTAGGATGATTACCTTTATTTAACCGAGTAATTTAGGTACAAGTCTCGCCTTACCTAGGCGCTCGGTTTATGTGTATTAAGGCTGGATCCCCCACAAAACATTCAAGAGTCTAAAAGCATTATCTCTAACCTAATTTAGTCTTGAGTTTCTTCTATGGTGATCTCTTACTAGTTCGCACTCTCGTGGAAACTAATAAATCAGTAGCAGAATATAGTTGGCCAACCAATATTTTTCTAAGTATAAGAAGCATAGAGAAACCAATTAATATTTACATTCCACAAAAAGGACCCAATATCAGAAAATGTCCTGTGGCCAAAGCCAAATGATATCAACCATGAAAAGAATTAGTTACACATGGTGGAGAGAAGAAACATCAAAACAGACATAATCATAAGCATAAAATTACAAGAAAAACAAGAAAGCAAAAGTAGAGCAAACTACCAAATGTTGTCTATCTGCTTGAATAATGAAGGTGATCCACTGCTGCATCGATGGAGAAGGATGGAGGAAGGTAGATGGTGAACAATCTGGAGAATGTATAGAAAATGAAAAAGAAGATGAAGATGAAGATGATGGAGAAGAGCTACCTTAAAGCTTCTATTAAAAACTAAAAACTGAAATAACCAAAATAAGTTATTTTTTAGGTTTCAATCCTCCCAAAGATCTTGTCATTGAAGCATATATATACCCCCAAAAAGTAGATGTCACATCAGACAAGTGGTAGATGACTTTTTCCACTAACTTTTTATTATTTTATCCCATCCATGTTAGTTTTAGGTGATGATGGCCTTTCCAAGTTGGTGAAAGTATAGTTCATGTCGAAAAATAGGCTATCATCATTTCTATCCATATCGGGAAAGCTTCCAAAGATGAGCTTTTCTTTTCTACTTTGTACACCCAGTCAGTTATGATTCCATTTGCCTTCATGTGGGTCCCTTCCTTATTTCTTTTACATCTTTCAACTTTCTGACTATCTAGCATTTCTCAACTGTCCTAGTAAACATTTCTACCTGTACCGAATAAGAAGGCTCCAAACCGAATCCTTTTTGTTGAACTGGATCCTTAGGCACCAGGGACCAAATATCACTCAGTAAAGAGAGTCAAAAGGGGTGGATGCCTCCGGTCATTACATCATCCACGTGGGAGTGAAAAACTCTTGAATACCTGTGTCAAATACTTCCCAATAAATTTTGCCACAAAGGTATACTAGAATTAAGCCCAAGCAACCATAATATCGAAAAGAATGTGTTTTTATAATTTTATCCTAAGTATGTTGCTTTTAGATAAAAAGGGCAAGGAATTAAATAAAATAATCCAAAGGAATTATGGAAGCATGTAAGAATGACGCATTATACTTGGAAAGTAGGATGCATTTATACTTGGTATCAATTGTTTTAGAAATAAAAATTTTTGCCCCATCAATTAATGACGAAAGTATGATGGAGGATGTATGAAGATAACATGAGGAAGTAATGTTTTTATCATTTGATCGATAATTTTGAAACAAAAATTTTTACCTGTTCGATGGATGGTAAAAACAATACGTAATGTACATATGATGCTTGATGTGTATACGAGTAGGTGTTTGAATGCATGTGTACATATGTTGTTTAACAACTATCTTCCTCGTTCTGTAGAGTGAGATTGGACAGCTTGCTGTATCGATTTTTTCTGGTGACATTGAGTTGGGGCTTTGGTGTGTGGAATCAAAGGATCGGGCCAGTGCATCAGGATCTTTTTGGTGTTGAATTCTTGTTCCCGTCTGGATTAGAAAGCTAGTGTGCTCGTTCTATCTTTGAGTTTAGTGTTTTCCCCAACTGCCCTTTCGAGTTTCCAACTTGGGTTCTTTTAGCCACCCCAAGGGGTTTTTGGCTTAGTAGAAATTTGTTTTTTCGTTTTTAAGCAAAATCTGGACATTCATGTAAAGAAATGTGAAAAGACATAAGTTTAGATTTGACAATCATATTCAAAGGCTTTTAATGCAAGCTTAAGTGTATGGTCATTTCAGAATGTTTCGAATGTATTCATCATGGAAGTCAAATAACATTTTAGGCAACAAAACACTCCATTGATGAAATTGATCTGAACTTTTAAACAAGACAAAAAGTTACATTTTGTGGTGACTTATCCCCTAATTTGAAGCATCCTTTTCAGTTTTCCACTTCACTCACTCGCCTCACTTTTGACTAAGTCACCCCGAGAGGTATTCAACTTAGCTAATTTTTATTATATTTATCTTTTTTTTTTCCTCTTTTTTTCTTTTTATATTACATAATGTTTTAAGCGGCCCTGGTTTACAGGAAAGGCAAGTTCGTTGCCGTCTAGGTCCGTGATCTTTCCTCTACCTTTATATAACACTTGTTTGACCAAGAAAGGTCCCTTCCAGTTTGGTTTGAACTTCCCGTGTGCATCCGTATGGACTTGTCGGAGTTGTTTCAATTCCAAGTCACCAGGCTTCAACGGTTGCTTGAGTTGCTGTGATCACCGGATTTTTTCCTAGACCGATTATGAAATCGGCACTTTTTAGCCCCTTTTTACATGCCTCCTATTCCGCTCAAGTTGACCTAAGAACTCTGGCATCCGTGCTATGAAGACCTGGATTAAGTGTTTCTCCGAATAATTTTGACAATTTGAGCAAACCCGGGTGCATTTGGACCTAAGGCCCGATCGAGCCCAAACCCGCACCTTAGGCCTAAACCCACTTTCAAAAATCCAAAACCCATAAAATCCCAACTAAATCCCTCTCTTCCCTTTTAGTTTCAGCAACTAAACTAAGGCAATTAGCATAAGAAAATAAAAAAAGGAAAAGAAAAACAAAAAGTAAGGAAAAGGGGATGGTGGAGCATTTAATGAGTGAGGAAAAAAGCAAGAGAGCCCATGCATTTTTTGAAAAGGGAGGACATCCATTTTTCAGGAGAGCAACATTTTTCAAATTTTGGACAACAAAAGAAATCTCTCTTTTCTCTCAACTCACTCAACCTCTCAAGAACACACCTCATCTCTCTTCAACTCCATCATCTTCTCCTTTCACTTCCTCTCCTTTCTCCTTCTTTTTCCTTCACTCTTAAAGCCAAACTCACTCAACAAACTTCACAACTCTGAGAATCAGTAGTTTACTTAATAAATTTACTAGTTTTTGAGAGTTCTTGCTCATAAAATACGTACTTGTTCGAGGGAAACACAGTTCCGTTGTTCGGGATTGTACAAAGCTGATCCAGAGTTTTCGTTCCAACCACATAAGGATTACATGCTTCAAGGGTAATTTCTAAGCTCTATAGCCTTCATTTCATCACTTTAGTTTATTGTCATGCATGTTTAAACGTTGTTTTTACGTAAAAATGTGGAAACTAGGGTAAATAAACCGAAAAACACAACTTTATTTTGGAAAATGAAAACACCAAGGGAAATGAACGTATAACATCCTAAGATCTCTCTATATTGGACTATATTTGTGTAACCTGACTCTGGAGTAACTTTCGTGGATGAGATCGTGGTCAAAAATGGGTTAAAAACAAGCTAATCCAAGATAAACATGAATATGGGTGTTTTTAAGTATAATGCTTAGAAGATGTTTTTTGTACGTTAAAAACGTGTTTTTACACACAAAAAATGATCAAAAATGGATATATAAACATCCTGGGGTGTTTTAGTGGTCCCGAATAAAGTTAAAACGGGCAAAAAATGAATAAATATGGGAGAGAGTGATGCAACACGCCGGCGTGTTGCAGTTCTGTAACTTTGTTTTTACAAAATCTGGTGCAAATGCAATATGGAAATCAACTGCCCTAATAACGTGTTTTTCCTACCAAATTCAACACATATTGCTCTATTTTTTACTGCTAGATGTGGTTATTCTTGTTCTTGGCTTTCTAATGAGGCATGGGTAAAATTTTCTCTGACAAACCCATACTATCTTAACTCCTACTATCTTGGCCCACAATAAAAAAAATTTGGCAAATTTTAAGGGTAGTTGATCGTGCACAGGCTGTGCACAGGTTCAGAATCGTATGACATAACCTTAAATAAACCACGCCGTGTTCTTCCCTAACACGCCGTGCTGCATGTCCCAACATGCCGTGTTAAGCCAACACGCTAGTATGTTGGCTCTCTGTCAACTTTTTTTGTAAAAACTAATTCCACCTTACTGTGTTTCTGTCCAATATGCCGTGTTACAGACCTGTACACACACACAAAATTTAAAAACGCGATATCTCACTCCTTTCTTATCCGAATTATGCGTAAGAATTATGCGTATAAAATACCATTGGAAAGATCTTTGAATGTAGAGACTATTAAGATGTTTATCTCATTTCAGTTTTGAGCTTAAACACATCATAATTTGGTTAAGAGGTGAAAACGGTTCATTTTTTGTTTACACCCAAATAAAAACCATTTTTTAAATAAATATCACTCTTTCATGCATGGTTATCATACTTTTAATTTCATTAAATTTTGTTGCTTGGTGTGAAAATCGATGTGTGCCGATAATTAGCCCGATGTTTAAATGTATTTGAGACTTAGTTTCATTTTTTCGTAAATTTATCGATTGCCTTTAGAAACCCGACTAATGTCGGGTTTAGGACCGCTAATACCATCCAATGAAGGGATTAATTCCCGGATATCTGACTCACAAAACTTGCATGCTTTCGATATTAAAAACCGAGCCAAATGTTTTTAAGATAACTATCACCGATGCCCTACGTAAATGAGCCAAAATTATTTTTGGGCTGTCACGGGTCCATCTTTCGGCCTAAATCGTTTGGTCTGACTAAACGAGTCGGATTAAATGTCCCCGTAAATAAATAACCCGGAGTTGTTGTTACTCCCCATTCCCTATTGCATGTCCATATCAAGCATGTTGTTGTGCAAGGTGTTTATTTGATGTTTTATTTATGCATGTATGTTTAAATAATTATACATGATGCCCTAATTCCCCTTTTTGATTTAGATGTAATCCCCCTAGATAGGTGATGTGCGTTCGATTGGGTTATAACTAATTATTTACTTTTTCCACACTTGATTTACTCCATTTGCATGCGTATTTGCCTAAAAATCCAAACGAAAATCAAACTTAGGACTTCTTTATTTTTGCAAATAAAAACACTTTCTTTCCAAATATTGTCGATTTTTATAATGTTTTTCGAAAAAGGATAAGTAAGAGCCTTGTCCGAACCCGATCTCTGGATCACAGTTTTCGATTTGAGACTTAAGATTCGAGTTACACCATGAATTAATTCCCGGTAGAGCTTGAAACCGGGTGGCGACTCCAAATATTGTTTTCTAGAAATTCGAGTTTGAATTTCTTCTTTAAAACTTGATTTCTTTTTAAATGTTTCTCTCTTCAACTTGACACTCCAAAATAAAACCCTTAAGCCCGCATTCATGTGCGTGTCTTTTAAGGTTTCATCTGAGGAAACTTTATCTCGCTTCTAACGTAAAAAATGTTCCAAAATGAGTCAAACTTAATCGCTTAGGGAAATTGTTCGGTTTTCTTAAACCAATTTCACAAAATCATTTTTTTTACTAAATCTCCAAAGCACGCGTTTGCACGCACATTTCGTTTGGAATTTCTTCCTCCGAAAGCCTTGAGGTCGCTTCTTGGCGAAAGGTACTAGGAAAAAAATATTCCACTCGCTTAGGAATTTATCTTCCGTTATTTCATCATGTTTTATCAAGTCTCAAAAGACTTGTTGTGTTACTTCTGAGAGCACCAAGCCGCTTGCGACGAAAGTGTCGATTTTAATAACAAATCATAACTTTCAAACTTTCAAGAGCGTCGAACCGCTCGCGCTGAAAGGTCGTTCACTCACAGTGGCGACTCCGCTGGGGATTTTTCTTTTCATACTTTTTACAAAAGTTTTTAAACTTTAAAATCTTTGAACAGAAATTTTTGACGAGGCTTTGAAAGACTTTTTTTCGAAAGACTTATAAAAATCGACAATATTTTCAAACAAAATATTTTTATTTGCATTCAAGTAACTCTTTTTATGCATTTTGCATTTCAGTAGACAGAATTTGCACCTCACGTACGTTAGGACCATTATACTTACCTCGACTTTCTCAAGAAAGTGTCGATTTTTTACCACTTCGGTTACAAGGGCATCTATTGGAAAGCCACTGATAGTCTCGTACCTTAATCTGCTCGTTCGAACCTATTTTGGGAGAGTAAGATGGTATATTTTGCTATGGGACCCTCCTTTGCTAACCCGAACTCGAATTTCCTGCATATAGAAGCCGTAGCAACTTTCCTTAGGTCTCCAGAACCTAAAATTTAATCTGTTAGTTCCGCCTTTTCTATGTCCACATTGATGGTGAAGAACCCCTCTTCGGAATGGTAGAGACTCACCTACCTACGTGAAACATAGACTCACTCTCGCATGCAATCTGATTTTGGCCTTATATGTTTATGTTTTCCATATATAATATTACACACTTGTTTATACTTAGGTCTCATTTCTATATGATCAACACTGCCTGATCGCTCATCACCGTAACCATACATATAGGGCACTTTAGTACATGTTATATGTCTGACCCTCATCTCCATTCTGACTGAGAGCCTGTGTTGCATTGTAGAGTCCTTCCACATGTCACGGATTGTCCATCATGCATTATACATGATACCATATCATGCATCACGATGTCGTGCCATGCATAATGCCATGCCATGCATAATCAAACGATCCCATGTTATGCAAAATGCCATGCCATGCATCATCACACATATTATACCATGCCATGTCATAGATCATCTAACGATGCCATATCACATCGCGATGACATGTCTTGCATAATGCCATGCCATGCATCATCACTCATATTATACCATGCCATGTCATGAAATGCTATGCCCTTATATCATCTAACGATAATGCCATGCCATGCATCATCACACATTTTATACCATGCCATATCATGAAATACTATGCCCTTACATCATCTAATGATGCCATACGCATGGATCACGATGCCATGTCATGCATAACACCATGTCATGCATCATCATAAATATTATACCATGCCATATCATGAAATACTATGCCCTTACATCATCTAACGATCCTATACTCATGCATCACGATGCTATGTCATGCATAACGCCATGCCATGCATCATCACACATATTATGCCAAGCCATGTTATGTTATTCCATGTCATACATCATCTGACAAAGCCATATCATGCATCACGATGCTATGTCATGCATCATCACTCATATTATGCCTTGCCATGCATCACGAATAGATTTCTTGCCATGTCATGCATCATAAATGATGCTATGTCATTCATCTCATACGATGCCATGCCATGCATCACAGATACATTTCTTGCCATGTCATGCATGATGCATGATGCTATGCCATTCATCTCATATGATGCCTTGCCATGCATCACATATACTTTTCTTACCATGTCATGCATCATAAATGATGTTGTGTCATTCATCTCATACGATGTCTTACCGAGCATCATGGATACATTTCTTGCCATGTTATGCATCATACATGATGCTACGTCATTCATCTCATACGATGTCTTACCATGCATCAGGAATACATTTCTTACCATGTCATGCATCATACATGATGCTATGTCATTCATCTTATACGATGCCTTGCTATGCATCACGGATACATTTCTTGCCATGACATGCATCATACATGATGCTACGTCATTCATCTCATATGATACCTTGCTATGCATCACGGACACATTTCTTGCCATGTGATGCATCATATATGATGTAATGTCATTCATTCCATAGGATGCCTTGCCATGCATCACGGATACACTTCTTTCCATGTCATGCATCATACATGATGCTATGTCATTCATCTCATACGATGCCTTGCCATGCATCACAGATAGATTTCTAGCCATGTCATGCATAAAAAAATGATGTTGTGTCATTCATCTCATATGATGCCTTAACATGCATCACAGACACATTTCTTGCCATGTCATGCATCATACATGATGTTATATCATTCATCTCATACGATGACATGTCATGTATAACGCCATGCCGTGCATCCTAATTACCACATCATACATTACCTCACACGATGCCTTTCCATGCATCACCGATGCATCTCTTGCCATGTCATGCATTATATATGATGCTATATCATTCATCTCATACGATGCCTTGCCATGCATCACAGATAGATTTCTTGCCATGTCATGCATCATAAATGATGATGTGTCATTCATCTCATACGATGCCTTGCCATGCATCACAGATACATTTCTTGCCATGTCATGCATCATACATGATGCTATATCATTCATCTCATACAATGTCTTTCTATGCATCACGGATACATCTCTTGCCATGTCATGCATCATACATGATTCTATGTCATTCATCTCATACGATGCCTTGCCATGCATCACAGATACATTTCTTGCCATGTCATGCATCATAAATAATGATGTTTCATTCATCTCACACGATGCCTTACCATGCATCACGAACACATTTCTTGCCTTGTAATGCATCATACATGATGCTATGTCATTCATCTCATACGATGTCATGTCATGCATAATGCCATGCCATGCATCCTAAATGCCACGTCATACATCATCTCACGTGATTCCTTTCTATGCATCATTAATTCCGTATCATACATCATCTAACGATGGAATATCATGCATCATGATGCCATGTTATGTATAAAACCATGCCATGCATCATAAATCTCTTGTTATTCATCATCTAATGATGCGATATCATGCATCACGCTGCCATGCCATGCATAACATCATGTTATGCACCATCAATACCTTGTCATACATCATCTAATGATGCCATGTCATGTATAACACCATGCCATGCATCATCACACATACTCTACCATGTCATGCATAACACCATGCCATGCATTATCAATGCCTTATCACACATCACGAAATAATGACATGTCATGCATAATGCCATACCATGCATCATCAATGCCATGTCATACATAATGCTATGTCGTGCATCATAAATGTCTTGTCATACATCATCTAACAATGCTATGCCATGCATCATCAATGCCATGTCATACATAACACCATGCCATGCAGCATCAATACATTATAAAACATCAGCAAACAATAACAAGACATAAATAAAGACAAGCCATGAATAAACACACAAAATAATCCATGTAATCAATATATCAATC
>CAOJCR013300192.1:0-11066 GCA_948330485.1 Euphorbia neoarborescens | reverse complement strand
ATTTTGGTGATGCATGGCATAGCATTTGAGTGATGCATGGCATAGCATTTTGGTGATGAATGACATAGCATTTGAATGATGCATGGCATAGCATTTGAGTGATGCCTGGCATTGCACATTGCTTATATAACAACGGCATGGAGATTTTGATACCCGATTTGGATGGACTTTATCAAGACGAGATTATGACACTGGACACTTAGATAGGGTTACCCGATTTAGGTAGACCACGACAACATATGACTATGACACTAGGTTTGGGCGTGACGAGCCCTCGTGAAGGTATAACAATGACATGTATCGTGAGACAAGACCAACAGGAAATGCACGTGGCTTTACCAAATGTGAGTTAGCGTGGCACACAAAAACAAATGCATGACTGGGATGCATGTAAAAGAAGAAGCACAATCACAAACAACATCAAGTAGCATGCGAAGCGAAAACTTCCAACCTTATATCTCCACGTGGTATAAAGTCTCTAACCATTCCTAGGAGGGGGTCTCCTTGTCATCAACGGGGGATAACAAGGGGCGAAACTAAATTAATTTGATTTTTGCATTTTGGAAACCTAAGGGAAGTTTCTATGGTTTCTACATGCAGGCAGTCAAAGTCTGGGTAGCAAAGGAGGGTCCCATAGCAATATATACGCTTTTATTTCTCTCCCAAAATAGGTGCGAACGAGAAAGCAGTACGAGGCTATAGGTGGCAACTCAATAGGTGCCCTTGTGCACAACAAGTGGGCATATAGCGACACTTTCTTGAGAAACCGGGGCTGGTATGGTGGTCTTAATTGGGGAATGCAAACTACTGAAGAGCGATTTCATAAAAATAAATCTTCCAAATACAAGTAAAAATATTGCGTTTGGAAAATGTTGTCGATTTTCAATTATCTTTCGAAAAAAGTCTTTCAAAGACTTGTCAAAAATTTCTTTTCAAACTATTTTATGTTTTAGAAAACATTTGAAAAAAGTTAGAAAAGAATTTTAATCCCCAGTGGAGTCACCATTGTGAGCACAACGACTTTTTATCAAAAAATCAAAAATTAAAAGTCTTTTGGGGAATTGAAATTTTAAAGAGAAAATATTTTAAAGTGAAATATTTCCCAAGCGATTGAAATTTTCTTTTCCTAGTACCCCCCGCTAAAAGGCGGACCCAAATAGGGACTTAAGGCTTTCGGAGGAAGGATTTCAAGCAACATGCGCATGTGAACGCGTACATGGGAGTTTTTAAAAGAAAAAAATTTTAGAAAAGTATTTAAAATCAAAAGAAATTCAAACTCGAATCTCTTAAATATGATATTTGGATTCGCCACCCGGTTCTAAGCTCTACCGGGAATTTAATCACAGTTGAACTCAAAACCTAAGCTCAAATCCAAAACCGTGATCCAGAGATCGGGTTTGGATAAGTCTCTTACTTATCCTTTTTCTTAAAAATTATTTGAGAATCGACAACATTTAATAACGAAATACTTTTACTTACAAAACTTAAGATTGATTTTAGTCCCTTTAATTTTATATGATCGCACAAGCAAAAGCGAATAAATAAAGCAGTAAATTAAACACATTTACAACCCTTCACAACAGACTATCCTATAGGGATACACTTGCTAAAAAGGGGGAGGGGATCCATCCACGCATACAAACATGCAATAATTATTTGAAAACAAACATTTAGCGCATCAGCATGCTTAAAATGGACATGTGAAGAAGAGGGAGTAAGATAGCTCGGGGTCATGCAAATTAGGGGAACGTTCGATCCAAAGCGATTTTATTGGATCGAACATTTTAGGGCGGAGGATGGTCTCGTGGCGGCCCGAAAACAGTTTTGGCTAATTTTACGGATGGGTTGTGGTGAAATTATTTTTAGAAAATCATTTGGCTCATATTTTAATTTTTTAAGCATGCAAATTATTATATAAGTCAGTTATCGGGGAATAAATTCCCTTTGTTAGACTGTTTTGGCGGTCCTATACCGACATTTGCCAGTCTCTAAATACAAGCAAAATATTGATAGAAAATTAAATCTAAGTTATAGATGCATAAATTAAATCGTGCTAATTATTGGCAAAACATCGGCATACAGAAAATAATTTTTAAAAGATCAGAGATACATACCTGGGGTGCAAATTCCGGATATAAAATACAGTGAAAAATTTAGAAATAACTTTCACCGAGATATCCTTGTGTATTGACTCTTAATCACAATCCGAAGCCCCGGCAAGGAACAGATCGTGAACCGAAACAAATGCTTTCGTTTGAGTTTTTGTAACCCACTGTCGATGAGAAATAATGAGTGAAATTGAGATTTTGGTGTTGGTGATGGATTTTAACAGCGAGGATGAAAGTGTTCGATAATGTATTAAGGATTGGAAGTAAAACAAAAAAATGGGAATCAGAGGAAGAAAGCTTTCTTTTTTGGCGTTCATGGCCGTCCCCCTTCTGTCAAATTTCTTCTCTTTTTATCATTCCCCTAAAATGGAAAACTTACCTCCCTAAACCCTAATTGCGTGATTTTGCTGTCTCATTTGGAAAAAAACAAATCATAGGACCAAAATGCCTTGTTTGCGTGATTAATTGCCCAAAAAAGAGAAAAGAAAAAGGAAGTTATGGCATTAAAATAGAAAGAAGGAAGATGCTGACACAGGTTTTTCTTTGTTTCCTCAACAACTGAAAACGATGTCGTTTCGGCGTGTTATGGGATGAGCTGAAACGATGTCGTTTCAGCTGGTGTTTAAATAAAGAAAAAAATTTTGTGCCTTTGCGCATTGTGGGGCTCGATCGCTTGACGTGGAGAAGAGGGGAGAGGTGCCTACCAGCTGAGCTGGAGCACTTGTGTGCTACATTACCACATGTTTAATATATAAATTCTTCTCCTTTTTATTTCATTTCCCTCACATTAATTCCCTTAATTCCTATTAATTTTTGTCTCAACTATAAATATTATACATTGTTATTTATTTAATAAAATAAATAAAAACAATAGAGATAAAAAATAATTTAAATAAAAATAAATATAGCGAGAAATATCAGGCGAGGACAGGTCCGGGCCGCTGGTGGCCCAAAACTTAAAAAGGCATTTGATTCGGTTTCTTCATGGTGCATTGCCGGAGTCATCAGTCTGTCTCAATCAACTCAAACGAACCTTAAAACGAGAAAAGTAGTTGGCAAAGTGCCATTTTCATCATAGCCTTAGGGTAAAAATCTCGGTGCTCACACCAAACCTTTCCAAATGTTTATACCTATCATGTCATGACCAACAGGGGTTTACGTCGTGACAGGCTAATTTTATAGACTTCCAAAATTCTCTTTTCAATCTATACTTAAAAAAATTTGCAAACCTGGTTCACGCCCCTTTTTCACTTCTTTACACCCTGAATTGACTAAATGGATAAGGCTTCCCACCTAAAAAATTAAAACACAAAAACACAAAAAATGAGATAATATACTAAAAAATCCTAAGAAAACTAAAAGTACAAACAAAAACGAAAATAGTTCAAAATGTACAATAATAAACATGCTGTGTTTAGAGTCGAAATAGCTCGACTTTTCCAGATCTTCTTGCTTTACCAAAAGTTAAAGAGGAAGCACCTAGTCTTTCTCCTTCCCCTTCTTTTCCGTCTTTGCTTCCTTTTTTCTTCATTACCTTGTCCATTTGGTAAAGCAGCTTTTAATAGCATTAAAGGCGTTACTAAGGATGATTCCGATGCTGATTCAACCTTCTCCTTCATCTTGTCGATCCTAGCTTATTCGTTGTCCTTGTGCACTCCAACCACACCATCGCATATCTTCTCGAGACAGTCTCCTTTGGTGCCTAGTAATTTACTACATACTTTCCTATGAACACAATTAGCAATAGGAATAACGAAAGATAAAGAATTACAATTTCTTAAATCTAAAGAAGAATTCATGCCATTGTGAACATCAAACATTACCTCCTCATCTTCCAATTGGAAAATAACCTTACCTTCATGCACATCTATTAAAGCCCTTCCCGTTGTAAGAAACTGTCTCCCAAGTAGCAACAGCATTGCAGCATCCTCTTCCATATCTATCGCCACAAAGTCAGCTGGAAAATTAAACTTGTTTACCTTTACTAGTACATCTTCCAAAACTCGTTCTGGTATTGTGATTGATCCGTCGGCTAGCTGCAGTGCCATAGTGGTGGGTTTTGCGGCTAGTAGACCAAGCTTCCTAAATATTGATAATGGCATAAGATTTATGCTTGTGCCTAAATCGCACATCGCATTATCAATATTTATGTTTCCAATTTAGCATGGAATTGTGAAGCTTTCTTGATCCTTCGTCTTAGGAGGGAGCTTATTACTTATCCGCACTGAACATTCAACCGTCAATGATACCACTTCCTTTCTTTCTCGCCTCTTTTTTCCTGTCAATAACTCCTTGAAATAATTAGCCCAATTAGCATTCTCACGGAGAGCCTCTATCAATGGTAAGTTTATTTTTAATTTCTTAAAAATTTCAAGATGTTTAGAATTCTTATGATCCAGTTGGGTTTGGCTAACCCTTGGAGGGAATGGCAATTTAGGAACATAGACCCTAACTGGAGCAGAAGTTTCCTCTATTTTAACCGTAACAAAAGGAGTTCTAGAATTTGAGTCGGGGTTGCTTACCCCTCCCAACTCATTACTTACCTGCTGAGATAGAGGTTGACTAGTAGTCTCAGATTCTGTTGCCTCTACCTTAACTGCACTCACAATAGGGATTGAGTGGGCTATCTCCCTTGGGGTGGGTTCAGAATTACTGGGCAAGTTACTAGGAGGATGCTCTTGTCGTCCTCAATTAATTTGAGCCATCTAGGATCCCAAGTCCTTACAATAAGTTTCTGTATTAGCAGGACATGAAGATATTTCCTTTAGTAAAGAGAGCATCACCTCATTTGGCTTTGGTGGAGGTGCTTATTACTAAAACTAAGGGTTATAATCTTTTGGGGCCTTACCTAACCCCTGATCTCTATGCTCATCATCAGAACCAGGAGGTGTTTTTAGCCTATTATTTTTGCTATAAGACATATTCGGATGCTAAAACCTCCTTCCATAATTATTGTTATCATAATTATTGTAAGTTTGAGGTACGAATTATTATAGCTTTGGTTACAACCCATATTACTTACATTTTCATATGGTTAGGCCTCAGGATTGCCCCACTGGCATTTGTGTCTTGGATGATCCCTACCATAGGTTACTCACATTACTGGTTGAGGTTATGAGGAATCTGTATTTATCTTTGCCATCAATGCATCCATCTTTTTGTTTAGATCCTCCATTGCAGCGCGGTGCACCGGATCTAGTACTTCAAATTCTCCCTATGTTGGCAAATTAGTTTGCCACACCTTATTCATATTGTCCATCGCCTAAATGAGCTCCTTCGCTTCCTTTGGCGACTTCTTTAATATATTTCCACCTACAGATGAATCAACCATAGCACGATTAGGTGGTGTCAAACCATGATAAAACGTGCTTACCTTAGAATATTTGTTTAGATCATGGTACGGGCAGTTTCTTAAGAGTCACTGGAAGCGTTGCCAAGCCTCGTTCAAATTCTCCATTTCGAATTGTTTGAACCCTAGGATCTCATTCTTAAGCTATACTATTTTTTATAGTGGGAAGTATTGCACTAATAATTTCTCTTCCATTTGATTCCATGATGTTACGGAACCATAGCCAAGAATATAAGGTCTAAAATGACCTTATCAATCAAGCCTCAACGACTCCACATTCAGTTAAGTATTCCCCACGCTCACAATCGTGTTCCTGTATTTTGACAACAAATCTAATCACATTTGGGGCAACTATAAGCATAGGATTTCCTCCCTATGGCGATGATGAAACCGGCATTTGTTGGTGCCTTTTTTATGCTTTTGTATTCACGCAAGTTGATTAAGAAAGAAGTCCGAGAACTCTGGTATCCATACCAAGAAGAACCAAATCAAGTGTTTATTAAGCATTTATGTTGGGCCAAATCTCACCATAGGCATATGGGCGTAAGGACCAATTGGGCTCAAGCCTAACCCATAGGCCCACACACACATCTACAACCATAAAATTCAAATAATAAAATACTATCTCCTTTCGTACCATAAAAGAAAAATGCGATTTTGAATAATGGGAAAAATGAAATATTAAAATAAAGAAATAAGAAATGAAATGAAAAGAAAATAATAGGATATTTAACTCATTAAATGAATCAAGACTCTTTCACAAAAGGGGAAGAAGGCAAAAGGGAAAGGAGATAAGTCTTATGTCATTTTAGGTAAGGAAGACCAACTTTTGGCCCTTAAATGAGTGACAATTTTGCATGAATGAGGAACCCACGTTTTGGCATCTAAAAAAACCAAAAATCTACACTTTCCCTCCTCTTTTCATCATCAACTCTTCTCTTCAACTCATTATTCATCTTCTTTCCTCAACTCACCCTCCTTTCTATCTTCATCTCCATTTTTCTATCTTTCTTTCCTCTATTTTCATCTTCGTCCTTGATGTTTTCATCTTTTATTTCATCCTTAGGTTGAAGTCTTCATCTTTCCTATCCCATTTTGCAAGACTAAAAAACAAAAACACAAAAACAATGAAAACTCTTTCAAAGAAAACTCATCAAAACATACCATCCCAAAGAGCACCAAAGTAAGGGATTTAAGCCATAAATCCTCTTGCTTTGGGGTTTTAGTCACTAACACCAACTCATACTCAAACAAATATGCTTGTTTCGGGTGTTAAGGTCTTGGAAGAGTCCACCAGAGCAAACCTATATTTTAACATTCAACTCGTGGAATACACAACATTAAGGTAACTTTGAGCCCTAAATCTCTTACATTTTTCCTATGTGCCATGTAGGTACTTGTTCTTACTTGTTTTGGGTCTTGTGTTCATGTCTTGTTCATAAAAGAGATGATATAAACTAAAAATCCAAACTTTGCTCGGGAAAAAACAGAGTATTCCAGGGAACCGGACCAAGATAACTAAAAATCCCTTTTTATGACTTTTTGTGACTACCCTTGCTGTCTTGGAGATTATATAGACGGACTTTAAAAGACAAACTCGAACTAAAACAGGTGAAACCTGATCAAATGGACTTAAAAGATAGTTAAAATGGACCAAATAGACAAAAATATAAGACTAAGACCTAACAAGGCCAAAAATTGTTTTATCACCATTAAAAGTACTTAAAATAGGAACCTCAAACATCCTGGATTAATTTTATATTCCCGACTAAAGTTTTCAACTAAAAAATAAAAAAAATGGTTTATACCTATACTCGAGCTCGGGCTCGACAAGCCCATAACTCGAGTATAGAGGGGGCTTCAGCAGCCCCTCTTACTCGAGTTCGGGCTCGACGAGCCCATAACTGGAGTACAGAGGGGCTTCAATAGCCCCTCTTACTTGAGCTCAGGCTCAACTTGCCCAAGACTTGAGTATAGAGGAGCATTGATAGCCCCTTTTACTCGAGCTAGGGCTCGATGAGCCCACCACTATTCGAGGCGAGTTGAGATCGAGTACCCCTTTAAGTGCAATTTTTTGGCCCCATATTTGACCCCGTTTTTTAAGATTCTTATTTTCCTTGGTTTTACCCCTGAATAAATAATGTTTTTCTTCATATAATGTTCCAAAAATAAAGTTTTTACAACCACGCATCACTTAATTATTGTTATTGTTTATTTGCAACTTTACTTGGTGTGAAGAATCGATGGGTGCCAATGGATGTACACGTTATATCATGTGGAACCGACATTTAACTTTGTGATATACGTATTTGCATCTAGAAAATCGATTGAAAAGCCAGGCTTAGGTTTCTAACACCATCCCATGAAGAGGATTAATCCTCGGATACCCGACTCGTGAAAATTTCATATCTATAATCAAAATTGAGCCAATGGTATTTTGGAATAACAATCACAACAATGCCCATTCGAAAATGATAAGAATAATTTTTGGGCCGTCATGAGACCATCTTTCGGCCCAAACCAGCTTGATCTGACTAATTGAGTTTGATCAAACAGTTCCCTAAATGAATAACCCCAAGCTATCGTATCTCCCCGTTCTCAATACATGTCCATTTCAAGTATCATGTGTGCAATGTGTTTAAATTCAAGTTACTACACATGTTGTAATGTCCCCTATCCCAATTCGATAAATGTACCCCCATAGCGTAGCTTGTGTGAATAGTTTGTAAATAATGTGTATTTTTATCATTTTCTTATTTTTGTGTGCGCGATCACCAAAAAATAAACTAAAATCAATTTAGGCTTTCTGAATAAAATACTTTGTTTTCAAAATGCTGTCAAATTCTTAAAAGTCTTTTGAAAAAGGATAAGTAAATGTTTTGTCTGAACCTGATCTCTAAATCACAGTTTTGGATTCGAACTTAGGATCCGAGAAATACCGTGAATTAATTCCAAGTAGAGCTTTGAACTGGGTTGCGACTCTAAATATGTTTTTTCTAAGAGATTCGAGTTTGAATTACATCTAAAAATGTTTTCATCTTACAACTTTGGTTTTCAAACTAAAACCCTTACGCCCGCATTCACACACGTTTTTGAATTAAGGAATTTCTTAAAGGAAACCTCGTCTTGCTTTTTAGGTGAAAGGTGTTCCTAAAGTAATTTACCTCAAATCGCTTAAGGATGATCTTGTTCTTTGAAATCGTTCTCCAAACCCAACCTTATTTCAACAAAAACTCCTAAGCCCGCACTCATATCCATGTTCGTTTGAGGTGTTCTTCCTTTGGAAACCTTTCTTCCTTTGGAAACCTTAAGATCACTTCCTAGGCGAAGGGTGTTTTGGGAAGAACCACTTCATCCACTTAGGAAATGTTTTCTATTTTCATTACATTTCCATCAAGTCAAAAAGACTTGTTGTTTTCCTTCAAACATTAATTAATTTTCAAACATTAAGTTTTCCAAAAGGAAGTCCCACTTTTGAAAAAGGTCATCCGCTCACAGTACCCACTAAGTAACAATCCTTAGTCCGATTAATGTACTTCATGATTGCCTTGACAGCCTTCTAGTGGTTCTCACCCGGATCCGACTGGTACCTGCTTATCATACTCAGTGTATACACGACATTGGGTCTTATATATAAGATGGAGTACATAGTATAACCAATAGTCGAGGTATATGGTATCGCCATTATCCTCTCCCTTTCATCCTTTGTTGTAGGGGAGTTATTCCTACAAAGTTTTAACCTATGGTGTATAGGAAAGAACCTTTGATTCACCTTATCCATGCTAAAATGTTCTAAAATTTTATCTATGTACGTCTCTTGACTGAGGCCCAGAAGCCGACATGATCTATCTCTATAGATTTAGATCCCAAGGTTTATCTCGTCCTCACCTAAATCCTTTATTGCAAAACACTTACCTAACCACTGGTTTACCGCTTGTTTTGTTGGTACGTCACTCCCAATCAGAAGGATGCAATCCATATATAAAATAAGAAACATGGAAGTACTCTCATTTACCTTCTTGTATACACAGGGTTTATCAAGATTTTGAATGAAACCATACTCTTTAATGGCTTCATTAAACCTCTATTTCTAAGATAGGGACGCTTATTTCAATCCATAATTAGATTTATCAACCTTAGAAACCTGGTTAGGGTACTTAGGATCGATAAAACTCTCAGGTTATGCCATGTACAAATCCTCGATTAGCCTTCCATTCAGAAAGGCAGTTTTAACATCCATTTGCCATATCTCATAGTCATGCCATACTGCTATGACCAGAAGTATCCTAATGGACCTAAGCATTGCAACTAATGATAAGGTTTCGTCGTAGTTAATTCCTTGAACCTGTTTAAAACCCTTCACCACCAATCAACCCTTTAACCTATTGTCTTCCTTATGTTTGTAGAACCACTCACATCCAATCACCTTAGCACCCTCAGGTGAATCAACCAAGTGCCATACTTAGTTACCGTGTATGGATTGCATCTCAGATTCCATGGCCTTGTACTATTCGTTTGAAGTGCGCTAGAAATGGCCTCCTGATAGTTACTAGGTTCTTCCTAAACTAAGATCATAAGATCCCCATCATCATAAACCAAAAATCTATATCTTTCTGGCTTATGACATAGCCTATCAGACCTTTTCGGCTCCTATACAACTAGGCCAGCCTCCTCTACCTCTAGTGGAGCTGGCTCAGTTCCCAAGTGCTCTTCTTGAGTTTACGGATCTTGAAATTCCTTAATTTCAATCATGCTCCCACTATCTTTCTTGGAAAAGAACTCCTCTTCCAAGAAATGACCCTTCTTGACCATGAATACCCTATTCTTAGCTGGGTTATGGAAGTAGTGACCCTTAGTTTCCTTAGGGTATCCCACAAATAGACATTTGATTGACTTGGACTCTAATTTGTCACTTTCCATTTTCTTGACATGTGCAAAATAGCCCCAATCTTCAAGAAAGAAACTATGGGCTTTTAGCCCATCTACATCTCATATAGAGTTCCTTCACTATTGGAGAGCAAATATGGCCCAGAAATTCATCACGCACAACGGAATATCTTTTGAAATTTTTGGATCCAATCCCTAAGGAACTTATTTGGTAAATCTAGGGGATCTAATTAACTATCTATCTATTTTGAACTATTTAGGGTTACAGAAGAAACAAAAGGAAGCTATGAGAACTTACAATTATCTCTTCGAGAGACGCCGCTGAATCCTTGCGACTATGCCCAAGTGTAATGAATGAGCTCCTCTAGGGGACAGATCCGTGTTAGTGGGGTTAAGCTTAGATCACAAGGCTCACAAAATCTCCCAGGAAGATGGAAGAAATTTCTAGGGTTTTTTCTGTGTTAAAAATTCAAGATGCATTGAACTAAATGAATTATTAATTTTTTTCCATCCTATTCCTTTTCGAATTGGACTGCTGAAACCCCAGCTGGACTGGTTTTGTAAATTGCATAACCCACTAGTCTCCAAGACCAATTAATTTTGATTGGTACAATTGAATTCCACTGGCTCAAAATAATTTCGTAAACTGTTAATTAAATCTATACGTTATATTTTTATTCTCAATTTCACAATTTGGTAAATTGATCAATTAATTTTATATG
>CAOJCR013299376.1:0-10265 GCA_948330485.1 Euphorbia neoarborescens | reverse complement strand
CCAGTGACCACACAAGGGGGAATAGGTTTACCCATCTCGTTTTCCACTACCGTTGTACCTCCTTTCTTAGATACACAATGAAGCGAACTCACCCATGAACTATTTGAAATAGGGTAGATCATACCTGCATCGAGTAGCTTGATTACCTCGGTACGTACTACCTCCTTCATGTTAGGGTTTATCCTATGTTACGGTTGTGCACACGGCTTAACAGCTTCCTCCAGAAAAATCCTATTTGTTCAATAAGTAGGGCTGATCCCCTTTATATCATGGATGGTCCACCCGAATGCCCCCTTATGCTTTTTCAAAACCTTTATCAGCTGTTCCTCCTGCTCACCTATCAACAAAGAGGAAACTATAATGGGTAAGTCACTAGGTGGTTATTTTAAGATTAAATGGAAGAGATTTATGCTCCAATTTAGGAACTTCATCCAGTGCTGATTTTGGATTAGGTTTGACATCCCGCTCGAGATCCTCAAATCGACTCTTTACCGAGGAGCATTCTTCATTTTCTGATGTGCCTAAATCCTCATCATCTTGTAGACCTTACCCTTCTTCTTGATTTTCATACCTGCAAACATTCTTTTCAAAGGAGTTAAGTACAGGACAATAGGAATCATTGAAACTACCATTCTCTGTATCCATAGGGTACTTCATAGAATTATACATATTAAAAGAGACTTCCTTGTTTTGTAATCATAAGATAATCTTACCTTTATGCACATCAATTAATTTTCTACCTATTGCTAAAAATGGTCTACCTAACAATAATGGAATATATTCATCCTCCTCTATATCAATTACCATAAAATCTGCTAGGAAGATGAATATAACCACTTTCACTAACACATCCTCAACCACTCCCCTTGGACTTGTTATGGATCTGTCAGCCAACTGGAGTGTCACACTAGTAGGCCTCAACTCACCAAGGCCGAGCCTACGAAATAATGAAAGTGGCATCAGATTGATACTATCCCCCAAATCACATAAAGCATTCACCACTTCTAAGTTGCCAATGCAACAAGGAATGGTGAAACTGCCCCCTATCCTTAAGCTTAGGCAGAATCTTATTTGAGATAATTGTCGAGCACTCTTCCGTAAGAGCCACTACCTCATTATTTTCCAATTCATCTTTCTTGCGAAGAGTTCTTTAAAAAATTTGGCATTACCAGGCATCTCCTGGAGATCCTCTATCAATGGCAAATTAAATTCTAATTTTTTAAAGATCTCTATAAACTTAGCATATTTCTGATCCATTTTCTTTTTCTACTCCTTTAGGGGGGTAAGGGAGCTTAGGAACATAAGTATAAACTGGAATAGAAACATCATTTTCCATATTATTATCATCAATAACAGGTATAGGAATAGGGATAGAACCAGAGTCAGGGTTGCTTACCTCTCCTGACTCCTCACCTACCTCGACAGTTTGTGGCTAGATTTCAGCATCAGAAGAAGATTCATCCAACTACTTTCCACTTCTTAGGGTTACTGCCTTAGCGAATTCCCTCTGGTGCCCCTATGGATTAGGTTTTGTGTTATTTGGTAAATTTCCTAAAGGGCGCTCCTGACATTCCCTATTTAGCTGAGCCATCTATGTCCCCTGATCCTTATAGTAAGCCTCTGTATCAGCAAGATGTGATGAAATGTCCTTCAGAAGGGAAAGCACTGCATCATCCTGCTTTGGTGGTAGAGCTTGATTCTGAAACTGGGGCTTAAAATCCTGTAGGGCCTTACCTAACCCCGGATTACGATGCTCATTATTGAACCTAGGAGGGGTTTAGCACACCATTATTATTTCGATAGGACATGTTTAGGTGTTGGAATCTCCTCTCAAAATTCTGATTATTATTATTATAATTGTAAGTTTGGGGATAAGGATTATTATACCTATTGTTTCCTCCCACATAACATACATTTTCAGCTGGCTATAGTTGTTGGGTCTCATAATTGACCTACTGGCATTCCTGGATCAGGTGATCCCTACCGCAAGTTACACACAGTATCGGTTGAGGTTGTGAAGAACCCACACTCACCTTCGCTATTAACGTATCCATTATCTTACTTAGATCCTCCATAGCTGCTTTTTGTGCAGGATCTACTACCTTGAAATCTCCCTGTACCGGCAAATCAGTTTGCCATATTGTACTTCTGCTAGCCAGTTCTCTACTCAGCTCTTGTGCTTTCTCCGATAGCTTCTTAAAGATATTACCACCTACAGAAGAGTCAACCATGGCATGGTAAAAAGTGTTAATCCATGATAAAATGTACTCATTTGTGAATATTTATTAAGATCACGATGCGGGTAGCTTCTCAAAAGCCGTTTAAAGCATTACCAAGCTTCGTTTACACTCTCAGTCCCGAACTGTCTGAATCCCAGAATCTCGTTATTCAGCTGTACAGTTTTCATTGGTGGAAAATAATGCTCTAAGAACTGCATAACTAACTGATCCCAAGAGGTTACTGAACTAGGCTCCAAAGATCTGTACCATTCCATAGCACTTCAATTTAGGGAAAATGGAAAAAGCTTCAGTTTAATCACATCCTGTGGTACTCCTACATACCGATCTGTATCCGCAACCATCGAGAATCTATCAAGATGCTCGTTAGGATTCTCATTGATCCCTCTGCTGAATTGTTTATTTGCCTGAATCAAACGAATCATGCTGGCCTTAATCTCAAAGGTGTTAGCCTAAATAGGTGTCAAGACCATACCACCATACTCTAACAGTTTGTGAGGTGCCATATACTCTTCCATCGTTCTGTACCCTATAGCCTGGCCTTCCCTTTGAACCCATTGAGCCCGCTCTCTACGGAGCTGCTCCAATTCGGCCCTGTCTCTAGCCTTCTGTTCAGTCTCCATTGCTGCTCATCGTTCCTCATCCATGTTCAAAAATCTCTATTTTCTTAACTTGTGGAAAAATGCTTAATCTCAGGATCAAATGGATACAATTCAGGGTTACGGTTGCATTTAATTTATTTTTCCACAGCGTGTGTGAGCGGCCTCAAAAACCCTACAAAACATGCACTTTTATGCCCTGTTATGCTAAAAGTGAGGTTTTAAGCCTAAGGACCATTTCACATCGGTTCTCTTTGTTGTGAGGGTTATTCATGCATTATACACTAGATTATAGAACTCGGTATATGTTTTGCACTTGGCATCATGGGCTTAGTATGTGGAGACCCTTAGGATTAGCCCCTTTAACTTAAATAGCCTAACCTTGTACATCTAATTTACCCGAAGAACACCCCCTTTGAGGTTGAAACCGTTTTTTCTTGAGTAAACCTCATTACAAGATGAATTCCTTACAGTTACAAGCCCAAATCCTTCACTTTTATTTTCTATTTTCACCCTTTCTCTTGATCACTTTTTAGGTTTTTCTGTTAAATATCAAGTTTAAACATTTTCAAAGGATCGAAACAACACTTTTCTGTATTCTACTCTCTATGAAAAAACTCATGTCTTGAAAAAAAATAAAAAAATTTGAAAAAAATAAAATAAAATATATGTATATAAGAGAAATTCAACTATGAGCTTCATCTATAAATCGTTGTTTCTATGATTCATCCCTTTGGATTCCATTCTTTTGTTGTTTCGTCAATTCAATTTTTGCAAAGTAAAAAGGATTGGCCAATTCCATTCATGGTGTTTTCCTTATTTAGTTTATTTCGGTGTGATTCAATAGAAAAGAGGATCTCAATTGCTGAATGCATCTGAAATTTTACGATTGTCTTATGGTTATATGAACTTTATTGTCAAAGTGTTAGGCATTATTTCAAGTTTTTTCCCAACTATTCATTCTTGGTTTATTAAATAAAATAAAGTGGAGTGATGTCATCAATTTGGCTTAGTTGTTTCATTCTCTTATATATATATATATGAAAAAAAAAGAATGAAAAAAAGAGGAAATAATCTCTTAGAGACTAGTATTGTTTTGTTTCGAGTTTAAACTTTATATTTTTCAATTTTTTGTCTCGTTGTATATTTTTTGTGATTTTGGAGTTTAACACTAAATTGACCTTTTCTATACCTAACCTTAACCTCTAACATTACAACCACACAGGTTCTCTGATTTGGCTCCTTTACCAATAACTACACCGAGATTTCCATTTGATTGCTATGTGATGTGTATTTTGCATGGTTAAGTTTGCATTTTGTTTACCTTGAACCTTTGAGCGAATTGAGTGACATCCATTGAGGTGAAATTATTGGTTGTATAACCTCTAGTTGTTCCTTTTTATTTGATTGGTTTGGACTTAAGGAATATGAGTATCTATGTTTGTTGTCTGTATTTATCCATTTTGTTGTTTGGATTTATATTTCATGCTTAGAATTGATAGGTATAGTGCGGTTAAATCCTAGTTGGATTTTCGGGCAAAAGCTTATGTCTATATTCTATGTTTTGAGTTATTTGCTTGAGGATAAGCAAAGTTTTAAGTGTAGGGTAGTTGATAAGGCCATATTTGATGTTATATTCTAGATGTTGTTATGGTTTAATAACGGATAATTAGACTTATTTCGTTTGTTTTTGTTTATTCTTTAATGCATTTTCGGTTTTCTTTTCATTTAGGATTTTTATGTATCTTTTGGTTATTTTTTGATTTATTTTTAGGTTTTTCATTTTTCTTTTGTCTAACATCGGTAAGACTAGGGCTTGTATATCTTGACATATTTGCTGAGCTGGATTATATAGGGATTGATACCCGAGATGATTATGAGTTTAGGTAAGTAAAGGAAGTCCAATTAGTGCTTAAACGTTCATCCAATTACTTTGGAGCGAATTTCAAGACTGTTAGAGGCCGATTTGGCATATGCTTATTATGTAAAAAATTGAATACAATTCTCTTAGCTTTCTAATGGAGCTTGAATCACAGGATTAGGACATCGTATGAGAAAGTTATGGGTAGAACAGGACCAGAATGAGCTCACGCCCAATCAAGGAAAAAATGTAATTCTTCACAGGAGCTCAGCACGACCTCGTGCTCAAGTAAAAAAATGCAAAAAGTAGACAGAAGCTCAGCACAAGCTTGGGCTGCACTTGCACGACCTCGTGTCGACAGGCCTAAATGACGCATTCTTGTGATTTTGTGGGATTTTTTAGTTCTAATTTAAGCCAAAGTATAAATAGAACATTACAATAGAGTTTTAGGGTATCCAGTATCATCTGTAACTCCTCTCCACCTCCTAGAACTTGCGTCTAAGCTTGAACAACTCAATTTGGGATAACTTGACTCTTATTTATGGAGATTTTCTCTTTCGATTCGATTCTGACAGCCAGAGTCCGGTTAGCAGAGTATTAAGGGCAGATTTTCTTCTCTTTTCTGTCTATTAACAAGTTATGAAATGCGACAGTGTATTGGATTTATTGTAACGCTTGATTTTGTATTCATACTCATTTATTAATGGGTTCAATTAATGTGTGAATGGTTTTCTGTTTGTGCAAATCTATTTATTTTGTACTTCGCAAAGGTTTAGTCTTATGTATTCATATCAGCCAGTCTTATCAGATCTGACACCCTAGAAATCGTAGGGAATTGACAAACCCATGAAGTTATAGACCCTTAGTTTCTGAACCCTGGAGCTAGTACTACCAAGAAAATTGGGAAAATAGGCTAGTGGCTTATAAATATAAGTTTACGAGATTAATAGTTTTGCACGTGTTCCATTGATTCGTTAATCTGTATTTATTATTCATCTGAGTTCTATACCATTGCATTCTGGGAAGGTATGGGGATCTGGATCACCATAGTTAGGAGTAGGTTTAACTTAGGTTTAGATTAATTAATTTTCTAACCTTTTTATCCGCTCAAACAACTAGGATACCGAGCAGTTTGGTGCTTGTGGAATAAATCCCGTGGATTAACACCTGGACTTAACAAGATTATTACTTGACAACGAAGGGGTACACTTCCCCTAAAAGAGATGCTTTTAAATGTATACTTGAGCACCGTCATAGACCCATTTATATCCATACGACTATTTCTAGTAGGTAGAATGTTGTTCACTAGAATTTCATGCACTCGACCTACTCGACCTAGTTGCTTTCCTGTATTGTGTTTTCTTAAGATAGAAAATTGTGCCTCAAAGTAGGGTTTAGCACCACTAGAATAAAGAAACAAGGAAATTCATATTTTCAGATATTCGACCCACCTTTCTTATATGTTATAGATAGAAAAGTATAAGCCAAAATATTTTAAAGATAAATTTAATTTCCAGTTCTATCAAGTGTTTTAAATCATTTCCCAGGTCTAATCAGACCTAATCTACCGATTTTACCCAACTATCCCCTATGTACATCCCTCGAGCTATCTAATTTTCTGTTCAAAGGTATATCAATCTCATGAGTCTTGCTTGAGTTTTAAAATACCCTAAGTATGTTATTTTGTAGATTGTATGATAGATGTATGACAGTCATTTTAATTGCCTTATTATATTCTCATGTATTATAGGCGATTATACCCCAAATTCCCAATTTTTAATGATGTATCCCTTAGAATTACTTATTTTAAGAATGTAAATATATGTTTTAATTTTCTTGAATTTATTTTCTACCCTTAATGCATGTGTGATCAACTAAAATAAAAATAAAAAATGGTTCGCTTAAAATGTTGTCAAATTGAAAAGTGCTTCAAAATGAATAAGTAGATATCTTGTCTATACTCAATCTTTGGATATGATGTAAGGTATCTTTACCTTGGTTGACCTATACATTGATTTAATTCTCAGTAGAGTTGGATCGAGTGGTGACTCTATCATTGTATTTAGAGATTTCATTCGAGCTCTTTAAGACCGTTTTCTGTAAAATTGGTTTCAAAAAAATAAATAAAAATCCCGAGTCTACATTCACACACATATTAGTTATGGATCTCTCTTTTGGACCCTTAGGTCGCTTTTAAGGTGAGAGATGCTTTGGGAAAGCAAGAAAGAACAAACCTTAACTAGATATTTTGTCATCTGCTCACAGATAGACTCAATAAGAAAGCAAACTAAATCTTATCCGGTTTGAATCCTTCTTGATTTGCAAAACCAACATTCTATGCCTAGAACCCTATACTACAAAGTACAAGTTACTTAGATGATTAACTGAACATGTTAGATCGAAAGAACAGAAAAATGTGTAATAAGTTAGTGCAAAAAAAAATTTTTAACCTGCTGATAAGGTTGTTTTAGGCTGTATATTCTTGATAATAGTTTGTATCATTTGGTAATTTTTCTATTATCTTTGCATGTTTTCTTCTGTGTTTTTTAGTAATTTTTGTGTTTTTGTTCTTTTATTGGTTTTTATTGGTTTTTCAGTTTTGTTGTACAACTTGTCTCAACTTTTGGTGACTCTTAGATTTATTATTATTTGGATCCTTTATTATTGGTGCCTTAATGTGTTTTGCATCTTTGAGACATTTGAATAAGTATCGGGATTGGAAAGCGGAGCGCGGGAGTCCAAGAATAAAGGATGCCGCAGAAAAGAAGAATGGAACGATATGCCAAGAATCAGAGCTGCGGGATAGAAGGTTAGCATGAACTCATGCTAAGCAGGGCATGACTCATGTTGGGTGAGGTATGTCGAGCTAGGCTGCAGGCACGACATGCTAGGACGCAGGAGATAGAAAACTAGAAGGCGTGGCACGACATGACCAGTTGCGGGGATGGCATGCCATGATTAAATCGTAGAAATTCCAGAGTTAGATTCACTTTGGGATTCTTGTTTACAAAACATATAAATATTATCTTTTATTGAAGCAAACATTCAAGAATCCTAGGTTTGAAATTTATTTGTAATCGAAGTTTGGGATTTTCAAACGAAAATGTTTACTTTACATCTTCCCCTTTTGAGAAAAGTTCACTTTTATAAATAATTGAGTTTTCTAATAGAGGATCACCTTTGCAAGATATTCCGCCCCTTAGAGTCCAGCGATTCAATATTGAGTTTGACCTAAGTTTACTTATTTCATCTTTTTATTCGCTTTTTAGTTTTGAACTGCTAGGCATATTTTTGTGATTTTATCCATTGATTTCTTTTATCATTATTAATTCGATCCAATGATTGATGATCTAAGTTTTGTTCGCGATTTTGATTAATTTGATGCATGCACTATGGTAGCCTTGTAAACTGCAAAACATATTTGATTCATATCTGGTATGCAACTCAAACTTACAACTGAGTAACAAGGAGGATTGATAACCCTGCGAAACATAAGCATACTTATTTTCTGATTCATAGAACTAGGAAGCCTCTATAAAAGGACCTTACCCAAGGTGCTTATCACAGTAAGAGTAACTACCTTATCGTGCATTTAAATTAATTCAAGTACTTGCATTGCTTTGGTTAATTGGTTTTTAGTTAGGTTAGTAAGATCCATTCTCATTAATATTCACAAGTCGGTATAACCATCAAAAGACTTCCCGAGATTTCAGTTATAAGGGTTTACTTGACAAGATCACCATAGGAGTAGTTTAATTTAGTTTAAATTAAGAATCATTTTCACCTCTTGAACCCTAGTTTAGATATTTACAGAGGTATTTTTCCCTGTGCAATCGATACCTAGACTTAAAGAACCAGATTTATTACCTGACAACGACAGGGTACATTACCCTTGGGTTGAGTGATCAGAGGAGTAATCTCACATCCCTGCCGACACACATAATGTAATGCCCCGTATTTTATAAAATAATTTTCTTGTCCTATTTTATTGCTTAATATTCATATTTTAATTCTTTACATTTATGTTATTATCAACCTAATATTTTCGGATATTATATAATATGTATATATAGGTATTAATCTTAATTTTTAACATAAGTTTTACTTATGTTTTATTCTTATTAATAATACATTGTGTGACATGTATTTTATGACCAAAATTCATTGTTGGGCATGTAATGTATTTAGAGGCAAGTGAATTTTCTGTGTTTTACTTCCTTACATGAAATTGTTTCCTTATCCAACTTTTGCCATTTTTGTTTGAATCCTTACCTTATTCTATTATTAACTTATGGAAGGGAACTAAATTTCAACCCATATCTCTCCCTACTTCCATATGTATTTTATCTCTTACCTTAACTCTTTTATATGTTAAGTTAATAACCATTATTGAAAACCCTAATTCCCTTACTTCTTCCCTATTTAAAGATCAAACCCTACCCCCTCTTCTCCTAATTGCAATTTTCGGCCATCTCCTTATAAAGAGAGAGGGAGAGGAGTGATTTCTTTGTTGAGTGATATCCGATAAGTTTTCGGCTGCCATTATTCATCCTTGGAGAATTATCTCTTCTTTCAGATTCTCTTTACTGATTTAAGAACCTATTATCTGCATTCTATTGAGGTAAATTATCTCTTTCTCTTCCCATTGTTTCGACCTATTTCTTTTATCAAGAAGAAATTCTGAGTGGTTCTTGCATTATTCTTGGTTTTTCTCTAGTGTTGTGATTCGGTTATTATGCAAATTTTGGGATACCCTCTCTTCATAATCTCGGGTTTCGTTCTCTAAATTTGGATTTTTGATTTTTGAGGTAACTAAACCTACCCTATGTTTCTGTTCAAAACTGGATTGGAGATGCATGATTAGGGTAATCGTTTGGTGATTGATTTATGTGTTGGTTTCATATGAGTTGGTTGAAATTTGTCAATGATCATGTTGCCTATTTGTTTCAGACTTCCCGTAACAGATTTAAGTTGGTTTGATTTCCAATTTTTAGTTTTATAAACGTAAGTTTTTGTTTCTTAAATTTTGCTGAAATTTCAGTTTGCACAACTTTTTGTATTTTAGAGTTGTCTCTCGTTGTGTAACTCGGATTTGGGTGATTCCAAATGCTATGAATTCTTAAGACATAGGTCTAAAAATCTAAAGAAGGAAGTAGTGTCAAAATCGGTGGTTTACTTACTCAAAAGCACTGTGGAATTTGATTTTCGAAACCTGTTTTATTTCTCTGGCAGAAGAGAACTCGTCAGCGAGTTTTTGCAACTCGACGAGTTCTAAGGCATAACTCGGCGAGTAGGAGCTGTAACTCAGTGAGTTTTATAGTTTTTTTATGAAACCTATTTTTGATTTTCTGGCAGACTTGAACTCGTCGGCTAGTTATTGGAACTAGGCGAGTTTTGATGCATAACTCGGCAAGTTGTGGGTGAAACTCGACGAGTTCTACACTTTTTAGGGTTCTGAATTTCTCTGTTGCAATTTTTGGTTATTGCGAAGCAAGACGTTTTGGTTTGACATTATGACTAGCGTATATATTTATATATAACATATTTTTGGTTAAATGTTTGGTTTGA
>CAOJCR013295516.1:0-10078 GCA_948330485.1 Euphorbia neoarborescens | reverse complement strand
TGATCCAATTGATAATGCGTTTCACGAGACAGTTTGGTTCTCGACCCTTCATTTTTTAGGCTATATGGAAATACATCCTCAAAGAACGTTGCGTCTTTTTACTCTATCAAATTATTCTTATGTATTTCTGGGTTTTTGAATTCATATACAAGAAATCGATACACATTAATTTGTTCAACATATCCAATAAATATACAATCTACAGTTTTTTGCTCGATTTTCATTTTCTTAGGTTATAGATCCGTTACCTTGACTAAACAACCCACAATTTCAAGTAATTATAGGAAGAAATCCTACCTTTCCATAAGTCATACGGGGTTTTATCTTGATATTTTTGGGGTATCTTATTCGAAAGATAATTTACCGATAAAACTTCATCCCTCCACAAGCTCTGTGGTAAACCAGAACTGGTCAACATCGCATTCATAATTTCTTTCAATTTACAATTTTTACGTTTTGTAAATCCATTAGATTGATGAGAATAAGACAGTGTTACTTCATGAATTATACCATTTTGGAAACAAAATTTGCCAGAAGGTGTTATATATTCACCATCATGATCACTTCTGTCCACCTTAATTTTTTTATTGAGTTGATTCTCAACTCCTAACTTAAAGAGGATAAATTTGTCTAAAGCCTCATCATTACTTTTAAACAAATATAAATAAAGAATTTCGTACTATCTTCAATGAAGGTAATAAAATATTTATTTCATCATCTTGATTGAATGAATTTCAAGTCACAAATATATGTATGTATCAGATAAAGTGGTTATGTATTCCTTTCAATAGAATTAAATGAGGATCTTGTAATTTTTGTCTTAACACTAGTTTTGCAATTATTATTTTTGTTGATGGCAAACGAGGCATTACGATTCAAGTTAAGTAAACGTCGCAACATATTATAATTAACATGTCAAAGTCTATGACATGACACAAACATATAAGAAGAAGACGTTTCTACTTCATTATCATTAATAGAATTGAATTTTCAAGAGATACAGTTGAATTTAAACATTTTATTACTTTCATATCTCTTGCCTATATAAATTCTCCCCTTGTACAAAATAAATTTCTAGGACTCAAAATCATTTAAAACCCATGAATGCTTAAAAGTCTCACAGAAATCAAGTTCTTCCTTATATAAGGAATGTACAATACATTATGTAGTTTTACTTCTTTCCCAAAAGCCATCTTTAGTATAGTGGTACTCTTGCTCTTGATCCCTGCAAAAGTAATATTTCCTCTATAGAGCTTCTCATTATCTATGAGTGCTAGTCCCGCAAAAGACTCTTTATCTTAGCATATATGACAATTTACACCAGTGTCCAGCCATCATTCTCTCAGATTTGTATTGCCATATTTTCCTCGATAATCATGGCACATAAATCCATATCCGCTAAATCCTTGACAATTGTTTCAACCATGTTTGCCTCAACAAGCTTGGCTTTCCTTGAAAGTCTACAATTTGATGACTTGTGGTCAATCTTGTTGTAATTGAAACATTTTTCATTGAATTTAGACTTTTTGGATACACCCCCTTTAGGGCCCAATTTAGGCACAACTTTATCTTTACCTTTCTTTTGGTCCTTTTTTACTTTTACTAAGTTCACTCTTGGCTCATGAGAAAGTTTTCTTAAAGATCCTCTATTGTTCTCTTTAATTCTGACTCTGACAATGAGATCTTCCACAATCATTTATTTCTGCTTGTGCTTCAGGTAACTTTTGAAGTTAGTACAACCAAGTCGCAACCTCTCAATCATTACAACCACTTAGAATGACTCATTTATCTCAATACGCTCAGGACGCATACTATGCATCAACAACTGTAATTTATGCACTTGAGAAATCACAGATTTAGAATCAGTTATTTTTAAATCAAGGAATTGGTCTACTAAGAATTTTTTAGCACTCGCATCCTTGATTTTATATTTGCAGTCCAACTAAACACACACTTTCTTTGCAGTTGATATCGGTTCATATATATATTGTATAAGAAATCAACCAAACAGTTCAATATATGATGCTTGCAAATGAAATTAAAATTATTTCATACATCTACAGTAGCTAGTATTGTGGGATATGTAATGTCGTCCTCCATATTAGGATGATCCTCCTCCACAAATCGTTTAAGTTGGAGAGCAATTAAGAAAAAAGGCATTTTTTCTGCTATGTTTTGAAATTTGTGCCAGAAAATTTTTTTAGTCTTTCTTCTAGGTTTTTACCAGGAATAGTTGAGCTTTCTCAAGCAACATTGATCATACCAATTAGACCAAATTGCCTATTTTGGTTTTGAGACGGACTATTGGACCAAGTTGTCCATTTTGATTTCTAGAATTTCTCCTATAATAGGTAAAGTTAAATCAGCCATAAAAGTTTTTTCTTCTTTCTGTAAAACAGACAAGAAAACAGTAAGAACACAGAAGGAAAAACAAAGCAAAAAATTAAGGTTATGATTATCAATATCATCCAAATATTACTCGTGTCCAAAATAATCCAAAACACAACAACCGTTCAAAAATAAAAACAGTCCAAAATAAAATTCAAGTCCAAAAAAACATTCGGGTCGAGAAAATATTTTCACTCGATGTATTATATAAATTATCCTTTTCAAGGTATTTCAGTAAAAGTATCATGCAACTTTCTTATAAAGTATATTCTTATTATATTAAGATTGTTAGATTCTGTAAATACACAATATATGAAAATAATACACAAATATTATTATTTTCTCGTACTCAGTAGGATTTTATAAGAATAAAAAAATTTACATAGAATAAAAATGCAGGACATAAATTAACAAGTAAATTACAGATAAAATAAAATTACCAGAACCTTTCATTGAGGTTGTAGATTTCGTCGAGACCTGTAAAACAATCTTCTTAAGACAATAATTACGGCTGAATCTTGTCTCTCAGGATACAACGACAGACGTTGGACGAACTCTCAATCATGTGCTTGGACTTTTCACCGGACTCAAGAAAAAATAGGAAAAATAGAAATTTTCTAAGCTACGTGTTTTTTTTAATTTCCTTACGAGTGTTTTTATATCTAAAAATAACATATATTTCTAGGAAATAAAGGATTAAATCGTTTAATGGAAATGAATAGGACAGTTACTTGCCTCTAATTGGTGATTATAAATTACTTATAATCAATAATTGAGATATAAAGCACTTAAAATTATCTGTTAGAGAAATAAAAAGTTACAAAATTGTCAAAAATGTCATTTACAGCAGTACTGTTGTCATGGCGATATCAAAGTCATGTTGACGACAGTGGCACAACGACACGTATTACGTTGATAATAGTGTTTTGTAGCCTACGTGTCGCATTGGTGATAGTGGCCATGCAGTGTGTGATGTTGGCGATAGTGCTGGCGACAATAAGTCGTCGTGGTGACATCAATATGCACACATTTCAAATAATAATTTTTCATTCATATCTTTTATCAAAATTATGCTGATAATATAACGTTAGAAAGATTATCAAACGTAGGATATAATTATATAAATACATCATTTCAATTTTTATCTGAACACATCATAATAATTTGGCTATACCTTTAATCATTCTATCACTCAAAATTTTAAAAATTTATTCCAATATAATTGGCAAATTTTATAAAGTAATAAATAATTTTTGTTATCTACAATACGTATATATTTTTATTTTTATTCATTACACGGAATGCATTTATTTTTGTGAATCGCCTACTTAGAAAAATATATGATTTTATGGTTCAATCAATTAGGCTCTGTTCTTTTGGACTTAATTTCAGTTCAGTTCAGGTGCATTCAATTCAGTTTAATTCAGTTCAACTCTATAATTAATTTATTATTATTAATTAATACAAAATAATAAAATTATTATTATCATTATTAATCTTGTAATCATTTTTTATTATATATGATTATTAATTTTATATTATTTTATCACTGTTATTATATTTATAATAATTATTATAATCACTATTTAGTTCAGATCAGTTTAAAAGAATAGAACCTTAATTTGATTACTTGTGTTATAAAATTACTAACGCAACTACTAAACAGTATATTAATGTTTATTGGAAGCCTTCAGGGGAGGGCTGGGTGAAGGTAAATTCATATGGAGCCTCGAAAAGGAATCTTGGTATGGCTTTGGCAAGAGGTTTGATAAGGGATTGTCATGGAAATTGGTTATGGGGATTCATGGCTAATGTCGGGGTTAGTTCTGCTTCTCTAGCAAAGATTTGGTGCCTTTTTTTGCTATGCATATGGTCTGAAATAAGGAATACAGAAAAGTGATATTTGAGTTTGATTCTAAGAACTTTGCTAATTTTATGCTTAAGGGTGTTCAACATTACCACCCATATAATTGGATTCTAGCCCAATGTATGGAATTGAAGAGTAGGAGCTGGAACATCCAGTTTCAACACTCCTATTGAGAGAGTAATTGAGTTGCAGACTGATTGGTGAACTTTAGGATCTTTTCCTTTGAGTCTCTACGAGTATGAAGTTCCTCCTATAGATCTCCAAAGTATTCTAAAAGATGACTGCATGGATGTTTCTAAACAAGGTCTTTGTGATTTTTCTTTGATTTATTCTTAGGAATTTTGCCTTCTATTTGATAAAAAATACTCCTTCCGTTCAATTAAAATAATCAAAATTTACAATGTACAGGAATTAATAAACATTAATTATAAGTTATATTGTAATTAAAATACCTTAGTATACCAATTTGAATATCATTAATAAAACAAAATTAAAGACTAGTTAAGAATAATTAATGAGGGTATATTTGATAATTACTACTTAACTAATAGTTAAATATAGAAAATTGTCTATCTTTTATAGACATCTAAAATGGAAAATTTGCCTATCTTTTTTGGACGAATGAAGTATATACTAATCATTTTATAATCCAATAGCAAAATTACACCTTACTTTTACTAAATACTACTAATTATTGATGAGTAATCAACAAGCAAACTACAACAACAAACAATATACACCCAATTCAAAACCAAATCCACACTTATTTATCCACATACACAACAAGTTTTGTTAACATCTCAACGGAGAAACTTACCTGAACTATTTATTAGAAATGGGAATCAATTCAAGTTCTATTTTTCTTCTTAAAGTACCACCAAGATCTTCGGTCATATCAAAAGTATCAGGTGTGATTCTATTCGGAAGTTTCCAATTGAAATGAAATAATAAGTTTGCAAGTAAAAGCTCCACCATAATTATGCCTAAAGTCATACCCGGACATATTCTTTTTCCACCACCAAACGGTAAAAATTGGAAACTTGTACCTTTATAATCAATAGAACTATCTTCAAATCTTTCGGGATAAAACTTGTCAGCATCAGTCCATATAGCGGGATCTCTTCCGATCGCCCATACGTTAAGAAGAATTCTAGTACTAGGATAAATATCATATCCATCAATTCTTGTTGTTTTTATACATTCTCTTGGAATCAAAGGCAATGCTGGATATAATCGTAGACTTTCTTTCACGACTAATTTTAGATATTTTAATTCTTGGAGTCTCGACTCTTCAACCTTTCCCGTCTCTCCAAAGATTTGCCTCACTTCTTCTTGTGCTTTTCTCATTATGCTTGGGTTTTTCATCAATTCCGACATTGCCCATTCTACAGTTTTGGCCGTTGTTTCGTTCCCAGCTCCAAACATTTGCTGCAACATAGATTTACTTTTATTAACATGATCAACTCCAAAGAGAAAACGTTTAATTCTTATACATTTTAATTGATCTCATTCAACAAACTAGAATCTGATTAGGATTCAATATGACTCAAACCAATTTCTAATGTCTATTTTGTATAAGCTTATAATATCATAAAATTACGATTTAAAAATAATTTTATAAAATTAATGATTTCAAATACAATATAATATAATTTACAGAGTTGAAATAAAAATTCTCCATCTATTTTTTAATATAAGTCTTTTTAATCTTTTTATCAAAATTAATAAAATATTAATTAATTTATAATAATGACTAATCTATTCTCATACATCTCTCCTAAATATCTATTTCACATGTAAATTCTATTAACTATTGATAATCTCTTATACTTTAAATAAAAGTATACATAAATCTACAAAAATGTTTTGTTAACATAAAACAACATAAAAGAAACAATATTAAATTCCAAAAATAACTTATATTAAAAAGTAGATGAAGTAATTTTTTTTAATAAATCAGAATATACAATCAATGTTATCAAAACCCGATCGAGCCAACTGTTTCGACCGACAATGAACCGGTCATTGGCTGGTCCGGTTTCCCTTTTAAAAAATTTAATAAGAAATAAAAATTTATATTTTTTAGTATTGAAAATGTTAATTTAACCATATTGATTATTATTTGTTAATAAAAAATATTTTTTATAAATAAATATCCGATTAAACTATTTATTCATATCCGGTTGTACTAATATTTCAAACTCCGGTCCGATTATAATAATATTGTATACAATATGGAAAAATATAATTTGACTACTTGGGCAGTATCAAAATAATGTATTGACTCATAAGTTGAAGAGGTTTGAAAAATAGCCTTATTTCGTGATTTTACTCTAAAGTTGGAGTAATTCTATCATGTTCCAATGACAGAATGACTTATGGTCCAAATGAAAAATTATACAATATGCCGGGCACATATTCACGTGATGGACCCTAACCAATATGATCTTGCCAACTTATTTCAATAAATACATGTATACTGAATTGGAATGAAATGTCAAACTTTTATTGGTTTGGGTGCATTGACACATGGTGGATCCGGCATATGTAATAATTTCTCGGTCTGAATAGAGGAGTGATTACATATTAGGATGATGTGTCATTATTTTATAGGTTTGGTCTACCATGACAAAATTTCTCCTAAAGTTATCAATTCTCAGTAAGTCATATTGGAAAATTATAAAATATACGCCCCGACACTAGAGGTGAACAAAACCGAACCAGAGTCTAAAAACCGAAGTCCAAATTTTTCTGAACCGATCTATAAAATAATTTGGTTTAGATCGATTTTTAATTTTGATAATGTTTGGTTTTTGGATTGGATCGGTTTGGATAAGCTCAAAACCGAAAAAACTAAAAACCGAAAACAAACTAAATTAAACCGTAAAAAACATTTCAAGTTGAATATATTGATTAAAAATTTTAAGTTTGTGGATGTAAAAGAAGATTTGATCTTGTGATTTATTTGGTGAAAGTTTAAGTCTATATTTTGAAGAAGATTTTGATATTATAATATTATGGATGTAATTGTAAATTGAAAATTGTTAAGAATTAGTATTTGACATTATTTAGTAATTGATATTATTGTTATTTTAAAAAAACAATAATAGGTTTCAAAAATTTTGTATTTTTTCCTTTTCTATTGACAATTTTGATGTATACTTTTTTATATTTTGATACATGGCTACAAGATAAAAGAAATATAAATTGTATTGTTTGATAAATGACTAAAAATTTCGAATTTATTCGGTCAAAATCAAACCGAACTGAACTAGTTCAGATTGAACTAATTCAAACCGAAATTTTTTTTTGGATCGGATTGGATCGTAAAATTAACTCTTTTTGGATCGTTTTATGATCGTTCGGTTTTGAACCGAACTGATTCATGATCACCCTTACCCAGCACAGAGCCACGTGGTGGATCGGAACCAATATAATTTTGCTATCTCATTTTAACTAGTACATATATATTGTATTGGTTCCGATCCATAGGACCCGACATATGTATAATTTCTCAGTCTTATTAAATGGCAAAGACATACTAACCAGAATGGCAGCTTTCATGGCTTTATCTGTCAAAGGCACAGAAAGCTCTCCATTTTTCTGTAGGTCCAACAAAACATCTACAAAATTATGATCAGCTTTAGAATTTTTATTTGCTTTGTGTTCATTAATAATCTCATCAAGTATCCGGTCCGCCTCCTCGTGTAGTTTCCGCAGTCTTTGTTCGTCGCCACACAAATAATGAAGGACTTTTATCGACGGAAAAAAATCGGCGGCAATAAAACCAGCTCCTCTCTCCCCAACACCTTTAAGAATTCTCAAAACTGTTTCTTGATTCTTACATGATTTACCGACGGAACTCAACAGCAGGACGCTGTTTATCAAAGCATAAATCATTCTTGAAACGTTAACAGAAGAACCCGATTTGGATCGGAGAAAATCCACCAAATTCGAAACCTGATCTTCCCTCAGTGACCGGAAAGACTGAACTCGTTTCGCACTCAGTAACTCCAATACGCAAATCTTCCGCATTTGTCTCCAGTGATCTCCATAAGGTGCAAAAAAAATATCCTCGCCATTATAGAGGACTAACTTTGCAAGTAAAAGTAGTGGTCTTGAAGAAAAATTGACATCGTGAGTTTTGACGACTTGTTTTGCAGTTTCAGCTGAAGAAATAACGACGGATGGAACTTGGCCGAGTTGAATACTCATAACCGGTCCGTATTTCGTTGCTAAATCTGTCAGGCGATAGTGTGGAATCGCGCCTGCTAACTGAGGCAGGTTGCCGATGATCGGAAACTTCCATGGTCCTGGAGGAGAAAATGAATTCTGCATGTGTTTCTTCCATAGCTTAAATACCATTAACATAAAAAGGAAGCTTAAAACCATGGGAAAAGAGAGGATTGGAAGCTCCATGATTTCAAGCTCCATTTTTTTTCTTTCTTTTGGAGGAAATACAAATGAATGAATAAATGTATTGTTATCTTTAAATAGAAATTTCAGAGTGATTTTGCAGCACACCAAGTACCTGTCGAGAAATTCTTTGATGGAGCGGGAGCACCATCCAGTGCTGCTCTTGATCTAATAAAATTATGACACGTCAGGTATCACAGTGTGGGATCCACATTGTGACACTAGATGTGTCACAGTTTGGGTGGTCGAAAGCATCATTGTGTGGTGCTCCCGGTGTATAAAAGAAGTTTGCGTACGTGTGTGGAGTTTTTTTTTTCTGTTTACAATTATTTGCATTGAAACAATTATGTTCGGAATTTAGTCGCATGTAAGACTTCTCATTTTATATCTCTTTTTATATATTCAACATGTGTTGTCAAGTGAGTTTTATAAATCAACAAATTCACGAGTGCTCATCTTCTACATATAACTTCCAAAAATTTATGCGAAAAATAAGATATATTTATTTAAATTTTTTATCAATAAAAAATTATGAAATTTAATTGATTTATTAATTATTTATAAAAATATAAATTTTAAATATTAAATTATTGATATCACACTATAAAATATATAACATAATATAATTTTATAAAATATCCTATTAATACACTGAAACTGCAATACAATACTATTTTACCGCATAAATAATGTTGCACGCCATAAATATATTAAAGTACTTTTATTTAGGTTGGCTGCAGACGATGGCAATACGTCCAAATTCCCCCATCACGTTGACAAGTGTGGCCTACTTTTTACTATTTGAAATCCATGTCACGTCCAATATATATAAAACAGGACAAATTAGATTTAAAACAACAAGAAGAGAACAAACCAGAAATTAGTATATATATATTATGGTTTTCAGAATCGGACCGGTCATTAAATCGGTGAAGATGGTGATTCAACGAATTGAGATCACACCGGGGTCCAACCGAGGTTTAACCGGTTTAAAAATATATGTATTAAAATAATAATATATTTATATCATGTAAGTATATAACATATTAAAATTTAAAAATTCAACAATATTTTATAAAAATAAAGATTTTAAACATGATATCAATTGAACAAATTAAATATAATATTCATCTAGTATTAAAATTAATAAAATATATTTAAAATTTATTCATATAAATAAATTTATTATATAATTAATATTATAAAATAATAAAAAGTTAATTTAATTAGTAAAGGTGGTGGTTCAATGAACTGGGATCACACCAAGGTCCAACCGGGGTTCAACCGGTTCAAAAATATATGTATTAAAATAATAATATATTTATATCATATAAGTATATAACATATTAAAATTTAAAAATTCAACAATATTTTATAAAAATAAAGATTTTAAACATGATATCAATT
>CAOJCR013293574.1:0-13243 GCA_948330485.1 Euphorbia neoarborescens | reverse complement strand
AGAGTAAAAAGCAACAAATTCGTTGCAGTTGATGTTTGAAATTCAGTTTGTTATTCAGATATTAAAAAAACAGAGATAATGCAACGAATTATGGCAACAATGAGTAACTTATTGTTGCCGTAGGCCATCTATGGCGTAGTGTCTCAAAGAAAGAATTGCGAAGAAAATCAAGGAATGGAAGGAAAAGTTTCTATCAAAGGCCGGAAGGGAAGTGCTTATCAAATCAGTTGCCCAAGCCATCCCTTAACTCATCATGAGCTGTTTCTCCCTCCCCAACTCGCTTTGTGAGGAACTTTAACAACTTATTTCCAGATTCTGGTGGGGAACAATTGATAAGAAAAGAGGAATTCACTGGATGAATTGGGGCAGCATATGCTCCGTAAAACATGATGGTGGGTTAAGATTTCGGTATCTCAAATCATTCAACTAGGCCATGCTAGCCAAGCAGCTATGGAGATTCATTGAAACCATGAATAGCCTTTGTGCACTGCTATTTAAAGCCATGTACTTTCCGAATACTTCCATTTTCTTGGCTGATATAGGGAAGGAAGGAAGTTATGTCTGACACAGCTTGATGGGGGCCAAATATATAATTCAGGGTGGCCACTGCTGGAGAATTGGCTCAGGACAGTCATAGACATACTCAGATCAAATTGGCTTTACAGAGCTCCTTGTACCCGGCCGTTAGTCATAAAAAATCAACCACCCTTCATCACCCTGGAATGTGTAATTGACCAAGTCTCAAGAACCTGAAACGAAAGGAGACTAGAAGAAATCTTCGATACAAATGATGTTGCACTCATTAAACGATTGCCAATTGAAGCCACAGGGAATGATGATGAGCTTTTCTGGCGATTCACAAAGGACGGTTTCTTCTCAGTAAAATTAGCCTATCGCTATGCTAAACAGATGAACACGATAACTGATGCAACCCCATCCTCTTCGACTAGACCTGGTGAGTTATGGAAGCAACTATGGACTGTAAACACTCAGCCAAAGTTTTTGCACTGCGTTTAGGGAGCAACAAACAATACCCTTCCTTGCGGATAAAATTTATTGCTGAAACAGGTGCCAGCTGACCCCATCTGTGCTTTCTGCAGATGCGAGAAAGATGAACTGCTACATATTTTTAAACTCTATCCATATGTGAAAGAAGTTTGGAAACAACTGATGTATGATGTTAAACCACATAAAATCACAGGCAATAGCTGCTTTTCCTGGTTCACAAATATCTTCAGAAGCTGCCAAGGGAAATCAAAACAGCAGTTCTGCACAACAATCTGGTTTTTATGGCAGGAGCATAATAGAAGAAGCCATGGTGAAATGGGAACTAAAGCCAGTAGGTTAGTGATGCGAATTGTGGATTATAAAGAACTGAATCTCAACACAGAGCTAAAAAAGGAGCCCCAAACATTCACGGTGAACCAAACTGCATGGCAACCACCAAGACAGGACTAGTACAAACTCAACGCTGACGTAGCTATGGACAGGGAAGGTGGCCCTGCTACTGCTAGCATTATCATCAGAGACAATGCTGGTGAAGTTCTGATGTGGGGAGCTAGCCCAGCGGGAGAATGTATCTCAAGCCTTCAAGCAGAGATGAACGCTTTACTTATCAGACTCAAAGCAGCCAAGCAAGAGGGATTCAAGAAAATCATCGCCTCATCTGGTAATCTTCAACTGATAAGCCTCTGCAGAGGAAAAAGTAAAGATGGAGGCATCCTGCTCACCATTCTCAAACAAATACTTTCCATTGCTTCCACCTTTGATGATTTGGACTTTGTCCACGAATGTCGGATTGCAAACATGGCAGCACATACAATTGCTGAATGGGGTTCAAATTTAACAATTCCAATGATTGTCAGGGATTACATTCCCTCTTTTTTGCTACCATGTATTAAGAACGATTGTCCCCTTACGGATCATTAATACAAGTAGCTCTTATTATAAAAAAATTTATATATAGTAAATAATTAATTTAATTAGGTTGTTTACACAATATAATTTATTATTAATATTAATAGAATTACATATAGTGAATAATTAATCCACATATAAGGAATGTTGAATCATAGAGGTGGGAACACCCTCGATGTCGGTCATTGCCTAGGAAAAAGTATGTTGTTCTTCAATCAAGACTTGGGCAACCTCTGAGCATAGCTGTGGGATCATCTCCTTCGATACCTTAACTTATCTGTCTTTTCCTACCAGGAAAGTTTCCAAATCGACAATTGGCTCCGTGTGTTTAGCTTGATCTCCCAATCTTCCTTTTCTATAGGTAATAGAGAAGCCAGATAATTTTTATGGGCCATTTGCTGGTTTGCGCAAGTAATAGCCATTCCCCTTCTAATCGGTATCTATATAGCTATGTGTCTGAGGATAAGATTGCTTTAGAAGCCACCAGAAATGGCTGACCAAGGACGACATTGCACACCAAAGGAATGTCAATAGCCGTGAACTCCGTTGCGGCCTTCCGTGTGTGCTTGTGATCACCTACCTCCAAAGACCAAATGGTTTACCCCAAGACTGGCATTGGATGACCACTCAAGCCCCCCAAGGGTGTACAGATGGAGAAAACTCTTTATGGATTTAGTTGAATCTTGTCTGCAAGATGCTTGGTAATAAGATTTACAGAGCTATCAACCAGAACACATTTGATGGTGTACCCCTTCGACCCAATTTTAATGACCAGGGCATCCTTGTACCCACTAGGAACATCGTTTAAATTTAAAAAGGCTCAATGTAGTTCTCCTGGGACCGTGTTGGTGGTTTCCTCCCTATCCTTGATTTATTCAAATGCTAGTAGGGATTAAACCCCTTTGGCCATTCCATGTTGCTTGATAGAGGACTTGTTGTTTGCATTTTTGGGAAATTCATGGGCTGGATGGATGCACCTGGAGCCCTACTAAATATGTTCAAACAACTATTATCTATGGTCAAGATGGTCCACGCTCACCACACCATATGATAGCTCGTGTGAGATTGCTGATCACTGAGATGCCAAGCTAGCCGAAATTTCTTGTAAAATAATAAATTACAAATCGAATTGCCGAGATAATTTTACTCCGATGCTTAAGTGAGTAACACTTGGAGAAAAAAAATAGTTCTCTTTGTGGAAAATGGATTACTTACCTTTCTATCTTTCTTCCTCTCTTCTTTTATATCAGTGGGAGTTGGTCTCTTTCCTCCTTTTCAAGAGTCATCATGACATGAGTCACTTCAGCCATCCCTGCATCCTTTTAACGTTTGAGGATTCTGACACAATTGTTGACTTGTTTCTTCTTCCTCCTTCCCTTTCCTATCTCATAGCCGTATTTGAATCTAACATTAACTGCAACATTTAATACCCCTAACTATAACATTTATTACACTAGCCTCGCTTCGCCGTCCATATTCGGATGTCTTTTCCCATAGCGATCGACCCTTGTGTTGTGCTTCCCCAATATCAAATCATACCTCTGCCCTGTTGGACCTGACTATTGGATGATCACTCGCACCACCCGGGGGCTGTCGAGTGACCACTCACAGCGCTTGAACTTAGTCTTATGAATCTTCTGGACATGCATCAAAACAGTTTCCTTTGTCTGAAGCAGGTGAACGTTAGCCGTTCGGGATGCCACTCGAACCTGGCCACCCAAGATTCGCTACTCTAGAGTCAGCTGATCTCTCGTCATTCGACCCTATCAAGCCATGCGTTCTTCAATGTTACCACGATTAATATTTTATTAAAAAATACATCACAAATATAAAAACTCAATACATATGGAATATAGTTTTGAATATAATATTAGAAATTTACAGCTAATATATGAAACTTACCAAATTAAAATACTATTTTGATAATAGAACATAATGCAAAATTGTATTTATCATTGATCATTATTTAATATTCATTGTTAATTTTTATATTATCATGGATTTCTATTTTGTAGAAATTCCGTAAAATAAATTTCCAAGGCCCAAAAACGACATATTTGATGTTAGCCCATTGTATTCGGCCCAATTATTATCTGTTAATAAATATATGGATAAAATTAAACAGCAAAAACTATGGCAGACAAAGGGGAAAAAGAAAATCCAACACCAAACTGAAAGGGAGGGAGAGAACTGGCTGCCGTAGCTCATGAGGTGGGCTGTGAGGATAAGTAAAGATGCAAACTTTGCACCACTTCTGTAAGTCTCCCTCTGTTCTAAATTCTTCTTCTTTCCCACTTAATACAGAGAATTTCATTCCCAATTCCAACTCTTCATTTCATTACAAATGCCTCAAATCCTCAAGTTTTCGCTTATTTCCTTGTCTTGGGTCTTTCAAAATACTGTCATTCTCCAATCATTTTCCTCTCCGGGGAATCTCCTTTTGCTCTCAAAATGATTCTTTTGACGATTTTTCGAGTTCCCAATTACCTGAAAAGGCACAAAATGATAGAACTGAAGAGAATGATGAGCTTGAATTGTTGAACAAGCCGTCCCCAGTTGCTGTAAATAATGAGTTAGAAATAGTTGAGAAGGAGCTTAAACAACCTGATAAGGATGAGGCTTTAGCCCCTTTCTTAAAGTTCTTTAAGCCTAAAGATTCATCAGAAGATATTGTAACTGAGAAGGGCCAGTTGAGTGTTGTAGAGGAGAATAATGAAGTAAAAAATGGAGATAAGGCAGAAGTAAAGAAAGTTTTTGTGGACTATTATGAGCCGAAACCGGGTGATTTTGTTGTTGGTGTTGTGGTTTCTGGTAATGAGAATAAGCTTGATGTGAATATTGGGGCAAACTTGTTGGGTACAATGTTGACAAAGGAAGTGTTGCCTTTGTATGGTAAAGAGATGGATTATTTGTTATGTGATATAGAGAAGGATGCTGAGGCTTTTATGGTTAGAGGAAAGATGGGAATAGTGAAGGATGAAGGTGCTTTAAGTGGAATACCTATGCCAGGGAGGCCTGTTGTGGAGACTGGCACTGTGCTATTTGCACAAGTTCTTGGAAGGACTTTGAGCGGCCGCCCGTTGCTTTCTACCAGGCGTTTGTTCCGCCGCACAGCGTGGCATCGAGTGAGGCAGGTTCTTTTCTCACTATATGATCTTGCAAATTCAATTGAAAAAGAGTGTGAAATTGTTGTTGAGTTTTTACATTGTGTGATTCAGTTGAAAGAACTAAATGAACCTATTGAGGTTAAGATTACAGAGTGGAATACTGGGGGACTGCTTACCAGGATTGAGGTTTGTGTTTTCTTTTTTCATTGTTGTTTTTTTCTATATGCTTTTCAGTAAGTGTCAAGAGTACATTTTTGGTGCTGGATTTTGCAGGGATTGCGGGCTTTCCTCCCAAAGGCGGACCTAATGAATAGAGTGAACAACTTCAAAGAGTTAAAAGAAAATGTAAGTTCTAAAGCTTCAAATTTCTTGCTTCAGCTCTAAGTAGATAATTTTATTTTCCCTGTAAATGTAGTTATGTTATCCTCAGTTGGCTGTCTATATATGCTGAAATTTATGATCAAATTATTTCCAGAACATATGAAGTGGAATATGTGTTGGTGATAGGCTCTCATGGATTATGTTTTCTTTAAGATTTAGTGGGAGTTACTTCATATGTTTGATAGTTGAATTGAATATAGTTGTTGACGGCCATGACCAACATTGAATAGAGATCCGGCTAATAAAACAGGAATTAAACTGTAAAGAAAGAAATAGAACACAAGATTTAACGAGATTCGGCAATTTGCTTACGTCCTCGGATGCAATGAGTAGCTGGATTTCTTATTATGTGGAATATAAAAGTAGGTTACATATACATAGTATTTATATACGAGTAACCCTTCACTTGCTCTCTCCGCTCAGCTCTGCTCTAGCTCTACTATCTGTCCGTTATCTACGATATAAGTCATGTCCTACAATATGCTATTAAGAAAGGTGGCCCTATTTCATTCTCAAGGAGTTTTGAAGACATCTTTGTGCTTATTGGTGTTGCCATTACTCTACTGCTACTCCAAGGCTTTGCGTGGATCATGGTTTGGTAAGGTTTGGTAATGGAGAGTAGAGGAGGATGAAGGATAGTGAAATAGGTTGAAGCTCAAAAGAAAATTTAACCTTCAAATTCCATCATTTTGGTGGAACTAAAAACTGAATTTTTCTCAATAAATTTCTCCTCCATTCACCATCAATACCTCCTCTCTTTAATCATGTTTTTTCCAAACAAGATTATCATTTAACCTTATTTTAATTAACCCTATGCTCCCTCTATCCAAGCAGAGCGTAAAAGTCCCTATAAATGTGGAATTTACTTACACTAAAAAGAAAATGGGAAGAGTTAGGCATTGCTTGGGAAAGGGTTAGAGAAAGTATAATAAAGGTAAGGAAGTTAGGATGAGGTTTGTAACCTTTAAGTCTCATCAATTTGGTAAAACTATAAAATGAGGAAAATGATGGTTTGTGGAGGTTTGCAACCTTTCAAGAAAATTCTCAATGCAACATATATATTATAATTTTCTATATATTTGTTGTGCCTCGGCCGTGTCCTTGTCTTATATCTTTAAAAAAAATGTCTTGTCCATATTTGTGCCATGTGGAGTTTAAGGCAGCGTGGGCCACTACCTGTGTTGTCCAACACTGTTGGTATCGCCTGCGAAAAGAGGTTTAAGGAAGCATCATGCCATCAAACAGCACTGCTTGTCGCACCTGACTTGTGTGCTAATCCGATGCCGAGGCATGTGTTCCAGTGTGGAGTGCTAGCACACGGTTTGGCATCGTATTCCGGATTCCGATTCATCCTACATTGCTAATTCTGCTTACAAAAATTGGCCTACTTGGAGCTCTTGATTCCAGGCTCCACTCAACAAAGCAGTTGCACTGTCCTATCTATTTAAAGTTTGAGAATAGGTCGAAGTCGCAAGGGGCTATGGGGCACAACCCTACCTATTCAAAATTTGAGAATAGGTCAAAACCGCAAGGGGCTATGGGGCAAGACTTTCTAGTAAATTGAATTTTTCGCATGGTAGGAGGTGAGCATGTGGTAGATACCCAAAACCAGCCCATAACCCAGGGTTGGCCAAGGATAAGAGTAGATGTAACCCTTATAGTAATGCTTATTTTGACTTCACTCACTCTCGTGCCTCGTCAGAGGCATTGGATGAACCACACAGCGGCTCTCGTGTACCGAGCATGCCTTTTTGGCTGGTTTGGCACATGGGAAGGCGTTTGTTCTCTATTTTACATTTATATGTGTTGTTATTGCAAATACTCAATCAATTGTACTTTTAACTATTGCATTTACATATGCTATTGTTGCATTTGATTGTGTAGGTGGGTCGCCGAATGCAGGTATTGATAACTCGTATAGACGAGGGCAACAATGATTTAATACTGAGTGAAAAGGAAGCTTGGGTTAGTTACACGTGGCTTTCTTTCCTACTGTCTCTCTGTCTTTCAATTGTTTTTGGCTTCATATTTGCTTTTCCTCTGCTGTTCATAGAAAAGATGGGCTGACTTTGTAGACAATTGCAGGAAATGTTAAACCTTCGGGAGGGAACACTTCTCGATGGAACCGTTAAAAAAATTTATTCGTATGGAGCACAAGTTAGAATTGGTAAAACTAATCGAAGGTCAGTTTGTAATATTCTTCTTTTTCAATTGTTATTTATTTTATGACAATGAACTTCTTTCTCTTCATATGCAAATAAACAATCTAAACTTTGCTGATAAATTTCAGTGGCCTTCTGCATATCTCTAACATCACTCGCAACCGAGTTAGTGCTGTTAGTGACGTACTTAATGTTGATGAACAAGTTAAAGTTCTCGTAATCAAGTCAATGTTTCCCGGAAAAATTTCACTGAGGTAACTGTTGACTTGAACGTTTCCTTTTTCGAGTTTATCTTATGTTCGTTTATAAATAATAGATTCTGGATGACACTATAATAAATAGCTCGAAATAGCTTTTACATTGGGTCCTATACTTGTTTTTCTTTTTCGGGCTGCATGCGGTTTTAGCATTATTCGATTGCATGTATGCAAGGGTGATGCAAACAAAAGAGTTGCAGGAAAGAATGTTCATAGCTTTATTAAAGTTTAAACTGGTTATTTAAAGAACCAAGAAACTATTAATGACACTTTAGTTTGAACGGAATGCAGTATTGCAGATCTTGAAAGCGAGCCGGGGCTGTTCCTGTCAAATAAAGAGGTGCGTGTCTAACATACGTTTTGTGAGTGTTGTTTTGAATTGAGAACTCCGTTGATAACCGTAATGCACTGCATGCAGAAAGTGTATGCTGAGGCGGAAGAGATGGCAAAGAAGTACCGGAAAAAGCTACCTGCAGTTTTAGCTGGTCGTAAGTTGGAAAGTAATGTCATTCCTTTTGAGAGTGAAGAAACTATATATGCAAATTGGAAGTGGTTCAAGTTTGAAAGAGATTAAAAAAAAAAAGAAGTTGATATCTAATGAAGTTGACTAACACACAAGGCTAAGCTTCTGTATTAGGCCACTGTTTTTTAAGTGGGGGTTTGGAGGCCTTTTTGTGATTGCATTGTCGATTTAAAATCAAAGCCTGGACGTGAGTTTTGTCCAGTTGTGCACATAATGTCTAATAAGGCAATAATTTTCTACTTGGTTAATTTGATTGCACGGAAATACTATGTGATATTTCTGGTGTAGAAATATGTTTCTCCGATTTACTGGAAACCGTCTTCTGACGAATAAAGTCTGAAATATACAAAGAAAGAATACCGGAAGTCCGATTGGGAGACTCTCTGATACTTAAGTCAGCACTAGGCCTTTTTAGAATCTTTTTAAGAAGAATAATATGAGAACTAGTAGAGAATTATGTACCTTTTTATGTGAGCTTTCTTCTCTTTATTTAGAGAATTTTATAACTGGATTTTGTTGGGAATGTTCTCTGCCAATCATTGTTGTCTCCTACAAAAAAACTAAATTATCCATTTGCTGTCTCAGATTAGGGAACAACCTTTTAGGGGTCTTATACGTGTTTGTTGAGTCATCTTTTGTTAGGACTTAGTTTTATTATCCCGCTCCCATGATATAGATTCGGCATGATCTTTGTTTGACCATTCGGTCTCTTGATCATGAGATCCGGTCTTTGACTGTGAGATCCGGTCTTTGATTGTGAGGTCTGACCTTTGGACCTGACGTCATCCGCCAATACCGAATATAATACTTATTTCGAATGCAAAAATGCCACTGATTGTCATCAGTAGTCCCTCCTTAGCAATTTCGAGACCTTTTAAGATCGAATTAGATCTTGAACTCTGTCTTTTCAAATCATATCTTTAATCCTGCCAATTTTCAAACCTCTTTCTACTGATGCATTTATTGCATCGACCCTCGAGACATGCTCCATTCAATGTGCATATGGCTTCTGTATTCTTTATCATTATTAACCCTAGCCGTCGTTTCGTTTTCCTTCCTTTTCCTTTATAAGCAGTTTTCTTCTTCAATCTTCTTTTTTACTTTTCGCTGCCGCTGCAACTTGTCCTTCCTTCGCTGGTTTTCCTTTGAGAGATTTTTGGTTCTTCTGCTTCACAAAGCTCTTTGGCGTCCAAACGAGGTATTTTAAGTCCTTTTTTGTTCTCCATCTTATCGTTTTGCATCGATTCTTCCTTATTAGGTTTATTAGATTCTTTGTAGATAACTGAACTTTAGTCAATCTGCCATTGTTGAACATATTGCGAATCTTGAATTTCTTTTCTTCAATATCCGTTTGGGTTATGTGTTCTTTGACTGACTTTAAGAATCTGGATGAGATCATAGATAATTTTGTGCTTAGTGCCTCCAATCCAAGTATCACATATACTGACCTCACCCTTTCGTCCCTTAGCCATAGCCCAGTAAATCAACAACTCCCCAAACTCATTATGCCTGGACTTTCATCTTTCCCTGTAGACATTTCTAGGAATGCCCGTCTGGCATCTAAGGCTAGACCGAGTCGTCCGGTTGCTCAGGAGAAAGTTCGGGTTAGAGATATTTCTTCAGAAATTCATCGGGACCACATAGAACAATATCGTAGTTGCTATGCCTGGATGGATAAAGTGAACATATGTTACCGAACCAATCAGACCGAGCAACCCATCCGCCTGCGGGGTACTTTACTATTTACCTTAATCAGATTGACAATGGTTTTCATTACCCTTTAACGCCCAGGCTCACCTAAATTTTGACCGCCTTTGATCTATGCCCCGCCCAGATACACCCTAATACCTGGGCAGATCTTATATTCGAATTCTGGTTATTTCAGAATCTGTACATCGATCTTGATGCCGCGTTAGCCAGACTCCTGATAGATCCCTTTCGCCGCGAGTACGAGGATTTTGTATCCTTTAGGAAGCATAAGAAATTATGGTATCCCTTTAGGAAGCGAACATCTTCTGTGAAGAATTTCAAAGAATTTTATTTTTATATTCGGATCATCCCCGAGGCCGAACCTTTCCCTATAGAGTGGAAACCGCTTCTGAGCCAAAATCGGTGGAGTGAAACCGTAGCCCAGGAGTCAAATGTTCTATTGAAGAAAGTGCGCTTAGTCTCTCTTCGTGTGTGGACATTTGCTGAGGCCATTCACGCTATGTTCTATGGCCTTCCTTTGGCGTGGAAGGATCAAAGCACTCGGAAAATTAAATATAGAACTCCCGGATTCAAAGTAGACGTAGGTATTAACTTCTACTTTTTATTTCTTTCAGCTTTTTTCATCGTGAGCATGAATCCTGACTCTCTACTCACTCGTAATTTAGCTTTGAGAAAGAAGAAGGGTATTGTACGCCCGGACACTCGTATGGACATCCCTCCAGTCCTTGAGCCGAATCAGTCCGAGTCTAGCTCAACTCCTATAATTATTGGGGGTACACCAGCTGCAGAAGTGAGACCTTCATGGAAGAGGCAACAAGTGCTCCAGGTATATGCATTTTATTTTGAATATTTTTATGCCTTTTTCCCGATGTTGATCAAGTCTTCTTGTATGTTTCAGGATGTAGAATCTTCTTTATTTCTTCTATCTTTAGTCGAGTTCTGGGAAAGTCAACATGGACCGGATGTTCAGATGATTCATCCAGAAGTACAGGCTGATCTTCGAGCCAACGTGTTGTTACTGGGAGACCGAAAGGAATTAGACTGTTGTCGTCCTGATGATTTGGTTCACAAGGCTTTTCGGTATAACTCAATGGTAAGAAAAGATGGCACTTCTCATGATTTTTGTTTTTACTATAGTTGTTTAAATCTCATCTTTCTTGTAATTTAGAGTTTATCCATACTGGCCAGGCTATCAAAACGCATCGAGCACATGTCTTTGGAAGAGGCTCGTTTAAAAGCCTCTCGAGACTCCATTAGGGATCAGATTTAGCAAATGGTCGAAGTCGTATCTCTTCAAGACGAGGAACTGGCCCAGGTGAAGGCAGAGAAAGCTGCTGTGGAGGCCGAACTCGAGTCTATGAGACAAGCATCTGAGGCAGAGAGAGCTAGGCTTATTGCTGAGATCGAGTAGCGAGTTGTCACCAAAATCGAGAAGCGGGTAGCCGAGGAATATGGAAGAAGATATGTTGCATACCTTGAGCTTTATGGCGAGAAGATTCACAAGGCTTATACAGAGAAGATACCCGACCTAAAGCCTTTGAACGTGGACTACCCTTCTGCTGAGGAAATGAATGCCTATCTGGCTGAACCTCAAAATGTTGAAGATCTAGAGGCCATGGATGAGGACGATCCATGTAGCTAGTTGTTTTTAGAATGCTTTTCTTTTGTTAAAAACAATCAATGTCTTGAATGAATATGCTTGTTTTGACATATGTATTTGCCTTTTTATCTTTGCAAAATACATCTTGAATACCTTTTAACTTATATGCTTTTGATTTTAGGCCCACATAGCATTCGGTCTCACCTTTTTGCCTTTATATAATTTTATTACTATTTAGACTTTTCAGGTGGAGATTCAGCTCGTATGCCTTCTTTGTTGTACTTGGGATTTTTCGATCCCTTCTTTTAATATTTGTCTTTTTATAGCTTTCATATGCCATTTTGGACTTTGGTGCTAAGTCTACTTTCATCTTTTTTCTTCAATCAGTTTAGCCCAAGTCTTTTAGATCCGACTTTTTGATTCGCCTTACAATGTTTTGACTTAGCATTCGTATTTTAGACTTGTCCTCTATATAGGGTATTTTGGCTCAGCTTCTGCGTCTTTTTTAGACTCAGCTTCTGCACCATATATAAAAAATTTTGCTTTAGACTCAGCGTCTTAGTTTATTATGTGGCTTGGCTTCTATGTTCGATAACAATTTAACTATATAAGGTTAGGCTTTTTATTAACCTCTTCCCTCTATCGGGGTATTTACAGCTTTGGTGATTTGGGGAATGTCTACCTCGTTAAAAACCTGGGTAAGGAAAACCCTTTAGGAAAAACCATTAACCTAGGAAAAAAGAGTGTAGCAATTTGTAGCCCCCTTTTCACTCTGATGAAAAATATTTTCTTAAATTACAAATATTCCAAGTCCAGGGATATCCTTCCCGTCCATTTGCTGAAGACGGTAAGTAGCTGGACCGATTATACTTTTAATAATGTAAGGCCCCTCCCAGTTTGCTCCCATTTTACCTTTTCTTTCCTGGCTTTGGGAGGCTTCGGAGTCTTTTAAGACTAGATCTCTTTTCTTGAGCTGGACTTCCCAGACCCGTCTGTTGTGGTATCTTGCTATCCGACTTTTATATACAGCCATTAAAATAAAAGCTTTTTCTCGCTTTTCTTCCAAGGAGTCCAGCTTGTTTCGGATATTGAGCTCATTTTCCTCGCTGAATAGTAGGTCACCCTTTGGCTAGGGGCTCTTATTTCTGTCGGGATGACAGCTTCCATGCTATATGTCAGAGCGAAAGGAGTTTCTCCTGTGTTCTAGGAGTGGTCCTATATGCTCACAGGATATACTTTAGATGATCCGGCCATGAGCCCTTGTGCTTTGATAATCTTTTCCGAAGTCCATCTTTGATAGTTCGGTTCGTCACCTCCGTCTGGCCATTACTCTGAGGATGAGCCACTAAAGAGCATCTATGCTTTATTTTCAGATTTTTACAAAACTTCCGGAATTTTTTCGGAGGTAAATTGAGTTCCATTGTCTTTGATGATTTTATTGGGGATGCCGAACCCAGTCACAATTTGATCTTCCACAAATGTGATAACCTTTTTGGGAGTTATGGTGATCAAGGCTTCGACTTCTACCCATTTAGTGAAGTGATCAACAGCTACAACAATCCACTTTCTTTGCATGCTGGCTTCGG
>CAOJCR013292156.1:0-12379 GCA_948330485.1 Euphorbia neoarborescens | reverse complement strand
TATATCCATAAAGCATCATAATACCAAAAAAGTATCTAATACACTAAAATTCTAATAAACATATTATAAAAATATAAAATAGACATAAATTTGATAGTTGAATATAAAATAAACATATTATAAAAAAATAGACATAAATTTAATAGTTGAATTATAAACATAATATAAAAATATTAAATAAACATATTATAAAAAAAACTGCCCTAAATCCTTTTAATATTTCGAACCGGAGAAAACCTCGAGCCGGACCGGTTCGACGGTTTTCTCCCGGTTTGCCTATATTAACTGAACCGTTCATAACCGGACCGGTTTACTGGCCGGTTCCGGTCAAACCCGGTCAAATCGACCGGTCCGATTTTCAAAACTATGATTAATAGTCATATATAATAATAGCTTATTAATTCTTTGTAGTGGTATCTTAGTCATATATAATATCTCAATTATCAATTTGACAATTTTGATAGATGGATTAACTTTTTGGTTTTTACTAAAACAAAAATTGAACCAAGCGGATTTTTTTGGTTTGGTCCATATCGAACCAAACTTTATTTAGTTCTTTAAATCAATTATATTTGATTTTGATTCAGTTCGATTCGATTTTTAAATTTAACCGAACTTTGGTCACCCCCTATGTGAGTGTACTGTATAATTTTTTGCATATTGCTTTCATTTAATCGGACGATATAGACAACAGAATGCATGTGACGTGGCAAGATCAGAAGCGATCAATCTCCTCTTGAAAATAAGTGTTCCAACCGTGGCATTTTCGTTAATAATCCAAAAACCCTGTCGTATTTGAGATGCTGTAAATTTTCTGCTATATACCCTTTTTCCAGTCTCACACTTCCGCAGAGTTCAAAAAATTAGCCATTATTCTTACAGAGCCCTCGCTCATCTGAATGACAGGAAAAGGGGAAAGGAAAACCCAAACGTCTTTGTTTCCTTTTCATTTCCGTAAGTTGAGTAGCAGTAAGAGGAAACACAAGCTCGTTGACGAGGATAGTGACGAAGGTAAATGCATTTTGTTCCATTTTTCTGTTTTTGTGTTTTCGCTCACAGAATTGCACGCATTTTGATGTGGCAATGCAATCAAACGGCCCAATTTTTGGGTTGTTTGATTCGATTGCTTTTTCCATCGTCGTGTTTGAAGTGAATAGAAATTCTAAGAAAAGGATGTCACTGCTGAGGAAATATAGTCAGAGTTTTAAGGGTTTTTGTGTATCTTTTCTAAATGTAGGAGTTTTCTTAATGAATAAGCACAGAGAAAACTTTCGTTTTTCTATATGGACATTTGCATTTTCAGTTTTTTTTTTGGGTTTTGAAGTTTCTGTGACTCTTTGATCCAAATGGGTTTTTATTAGTCGTTTTTAGTTCTCATTTCAATTTTTCGAAATTTGAACCCTTTTTTGTACTCCCTAAAGTTTACATTTTTTTTTTTTGAAAAATTTTGTTCTTCCTTTTATATACTGTTTTCGCTTGTGGATTACAATGTGCCTCCATTGACGATCGCATTTGCAAGTGTTTCATTTTCCTTCTCATCTAGTTTGATTTTGCTTCACAAATGTTGCACGCTTATTTTTTTGTTCTTTTGTTTGCTGTGGAAAACAGTGAGATGTGTTGAATCCACCTACACACGATGGCGATAAATATAGCTTTCCCATTGTCTATGTTGTTAGCGTATGCATGTTTCTAGGTTTTTGATTTGATGTTTATACTGCTCGATAGAAGTACGATCCTAGAGTTTTGCAGTGCTGATTCTGCTATTGTTTATTTCATTACTGTTCAAACTGATGATTGAAATTGTCTTGGATGCTTAGATGATAGCTTGGACGAATTTGAAAATGATGGGTTTATTGTTGATGATAATGACGAGGAAGAAGAGGATCAAGTTGGGAAAGCCAGACGAAAAAGGAAGAAAAAGTATTGGTGAATTTTGTTACTTTTACCTGTGTTTTGATAATTATGTGCCTACATTAACAATTACAAGTATTTTAATTCCATTTCTGTAGTGATGATCCATTGAAGGATTTTGTTCTTGATGACGATGATTTAGAGTTGCTCCAAGAGAACAAAAATTCAGGCATTGGCCAGAGCAAGAGTGATGTAAGTGATGCCCCCATGCTTTGACTTTGTTGAATCTTTTTCCTTTTACTGGGGCAAAGAAATGTGAAATATTGTGCTCCTAAGATTCATATGTTTGGTGATTGCGTTCTGAAATTAATCATTCCATTCTCTCAAGGATGATTGAGTGAACTAGTATTCTCTAGCATCCTGTCAAATGAAAAAACTGTCCTTTGCACTCTTTAGTATTTTGCTACCACTGATCATATAGAGTTGAAGCTTCAGTTTTTTAAGATTTCACTTATGGTATTGTTTTTTTTTTTATTGTAGAAATTGGCTTCGGGGTATGAAAACTTCAAGCGGCTCAAGAAGGCTGATAGAAGCATTAAAAGTGTAGCTAATTCAGAGTCATCAGATGATGATGGTAGTTTACCTTTCAGTTTAGTGTAAACAGAGTTTACCTTTTGGTTTAGTGTAAACAGTTGCCCATATATGTCAACCAAAATTTGTTTTACTTCATGCTTACAATGTTGGTGCTTTTTGTCTTATTTTTGAAGTGTTTTGGAGTTTGCATCCCTGCCAGATTATCTCTATCATTTGTTAATGGCTATTCAATTTTGTTTTTTTTCTTTACTTTCATTAGGTGATGATGGTTTTGATAATGAAGAGGATGAAATGGCTGATTTTATTGTTAATGATGAAATTGTTGATCAGGTTGATGTTCAGACAAGGTACATACTGTCTATTTCTGGCCGCTTGAATTCAATATTTATTGTCTGAAAATGATGAGTGTGCTCTAGATAAAGGCCATTCGAAGTATGATTGTTGTTGTGGATGTCTTTTTGTAAGGCAACTCAAGCAGAGAGATATGACGTCAAAGAGAGTCACGGTCGCATCATCTGTCCCAAAGGAAGCTGGCAGCACATATGATAACATGGATGAAATTCTTAAGCATGCAGTTAAGGTTGTCCAGTCTGATGACTTTAATGAGTATCAGTTGGATAACCATGCAATTGAGAGGAATGACCGGATGACCAAGAGTGATGTGCCAGAAAGGATTCAGGTCAATTGGTTTTCCATTTATGATATCTTTTTTTTTTGACTATGCTTATAAAAATGTAGCCAAATTATTATTCTGATGTGGACTAACAAATATTTCTTGTTACTATTTCCATAGATGTTTGATGAAATTGCTGGGACTGCACCATCGGACGTAAAGAGCAGAGAAGAAGAAAGTGCCTGGATACATAATCAGCTTACATTAGACACATGTTTGTTAAGTTTGATAAAAGACACAAATTTAATTAAGAAAATTAGCAAGGAAGATATCATGACATTCTTGGAATTGCGTCATCTGGAGAAATATGATGTGAGTAATATAGGCAGATACTGTCCTTTCTCCTTTTCAAAATTTTGGCTGTGCTTTGACTTTTCCCCCTATTTTTTTTTCTAGATACCATTTATCGCAATGTATCGAAAAGAGAAGTGTCGTAGTCTATTGCAAGATGAGGAGGATGGCCTGGAAAATGAAAATTTTAATCATGATGGGGGGAAGCTGAGGTTGAAGTGGCACAAGGTATCTCTTACCATTAGCCATTTATATGTTTTTTTTTCCGCTCGTTTTGTTTGCTTGCCTGGCTCGAGCAAAATCTGGGAAGGGTTTCTCATATAATATGAGGATGATGGTACTTTTAATAGTTTTGCAATTGAGGAAAAGATTAAGTTGCTTGAAGTTAGGCTGAATGTTTTGTATATATAGATGATCTATTTCTATTTTGCAGGTTCTCTGGGCCATTGATGAACTAGACAGAAAGTGGCGGCTCATTCAGAAGCGGAAGAATGTGCTCCAGATGTATTACAACAAGCGCTATGAAGATGACCGTCGCAATGTTGATGATGTGGCAAAGCTTTCTACACTTGAGCAGCAATTTGATAGAATAATAAAGTCTCTTAAGTCTGCTGAAACAGAGAAAGACATTGATGATGTGGATGCTAAATTTAGCTTGCATTTTCCTCCATCTGCAGAGGGCAAGACAAGAAAATTTAAGCAGTTTACTAGGATATTTGAATATAGTAACTGCAGTGAGGCTGGCTTGTCAAAACTTGCAGGGAAATTTGGCTGTAGTCCTGAGCAATTTGGATTGCGTCTTGCGCTTGAAAAAGTGGTAAATTTTGCTTTGTGCATAACTTAGTTTTTATTGGAAATTCTGAACTAGTCTCACATCAATTATATTTGAGAGGAAGAATTATATTTTGAGATGAGAAGACAATAAATAACTGATTGTGCTTAAGCCTTTGGTAAGTGTGTATATAAATTAGAAGTAACAAGAAATTCTCAGTTTTCCAAATGCACTGCCTATCTCCAATTTTAGCAGCTTTAATTTAATGTTTATGTTCTATGTTTTCTGGGTTTAACCATCAGACACATATTATAGGAAATGGACTTCAGGGAAGATCCTGCTGAATCTCCAGAGGCTATGGCTTTGAATTTTCTGTCTCCAACATTTGAAACTCCAGAAGGAGCACTTAGAGGTGCTCGACTCATGGTATGCTGCAAAGTTTTTTTTTTTTTTTTTAATTATGTACCTGACATGGGCATATTTGTTTAGTTTTTCCAATTTTATCTTATCGATGTGCTTGTTTCAGGCTGCAATGGAGATCAGTTGTGAACCTTCTGTCAGAAAACATTTCCGTGGAATTTTTATGGAAAAAGCCTTGGTCTCTACGTGCCCAACTCCCGAAGGAGACAAGGAAATAAATTCTTTTCATGTCTTCTATGGGGTTAAATGGCTAACTGACAAGCCTGTTGATAAATTTGAGGAAACGCAATGGCTTCTTATTCAGAAAGCTGAGGAAGAGAAACTCCTTCAAGTCACCATAAATATACCAGAAGTAGTTCTGAATCAGTTAATCTCTGAATCACATGAATTTTATCTTCCGAGCAGCAGGGGTGTTTCTGCTCAACTGTGGGATGAACAGCGGAAACTAATAATGCAGGATGCATTTTTGAATTTTCTTCTCCCTTCACTCGAGAAAGAAACTAGAGACTTGTTGACTGCGAGAGCAAAGAACTGGCTGCTTGTAGAATATGGTAAGCAGTTGTGGAGAAGAGCTTCTGTTGCACCATATCAGCAGAACGAAAATTCTTCTGACAAGGATAAAGTTGCTGCACCAAGGGTTATGGCTTGCTGTTGGGGTCCTGGAAGGCCTCCCAATACATTTGTCATGTTGGGTTCTTCCGGACAATTGGTTGATGTGCTGGAAGCTAGGTCCCTTGGCCTGCGTTCACAAAATGTTATTGACCAACAAAGAAAGAAAAATGACCAGCAATGTGTTCTTAGGTTTATAATCAAACACAAGCCAAGTGTGATTGTTCTAGGTGCTTGTAACATTTCGTCCACTTGGTTAAAGGATGATATTGAGGAGGTATAAAGGTCTAAACTTCACGCATGTATTATTTGTTAATGCTGTTAATATGCTCTGGGTTGTAAGTGTGACATTTTATTTCTAACTTTTGCTTCATTAGATACATCTTGCCTTGATTGCACGAACTACTTGATTGAACTATTGTTACAGGCTTTTCTGATCTTGTGAAATATGTTGAAAATTCATTTGCATGTGCTTGCTTGTGGAAATTTTTATCCTAAAACTTTACCTTTTACTTTTATATTTTGCAGCTTATTGTCTTTTGATCTTCAATGGTATAATTTATCTTTCTTCATTTGTTAGTCTGCTGGTTAATTAAGCACACGTTACTGGGAGTTTTGTGATAATTTAGACCGGGTTCAATATATTTTAACCAATTTGAAATTTAGTTCTTTATACAAGTCTTGTTTGATTGTAAGAAGCTGTATGATGGCATTATATTGCATAGGCATGTCTATGAACGAAGTAAAGAGGCTCTTTAGATCGGCATGAAAATGAGGATGATTTAGTATATATTTCTTAGTGCATCATTTTGTACTTATTGGTCAAATCCATGTAAACATATACATTGTGTTTCTTTTATTTCCTACCATATCATGAACTTTGATTACTAATCTCATGCAAGACAAATTTGTGAGATATGATCCATTCGTTGTTGCATTCAGCTTATAACTATCATAAAAGAAGATCCTGTAGCAGCTGATAACATGATAGATAACCTCACCATTGTTTATGGTGATGAATCATTGGCAGAGATTTATGAGAGCTCGGATGTTTCATCACACCAATTACCTGGACAACAAGGTAAAAACATAGATCGCTTGATGTCATATAAAATTTGATGCCCTTGGTTCTTACCTGTTCTGATTACTTGTTTCATTTGAAGGCATTGTCAAACGAGCTGTGGCTCTTGCCCGTTACCTCCAAAATCCTTTGGCTATGATTGCAACACTCTGTGGTCCCCAAAAAGAGATTGTCACTTGGAAGCTTCATTCCTTGGATAATTTTCTGACACTTGATGAGAAGTATAGGATGATTGAAATGATTTTGGTGGATATAACTAACCAGGTTGGAATCAATGTAAATTTGGCTCAGAACAATGACTGGCTTTTAGCTCCTCTCCAGTTTGTCTCTGGCCTAGGTCCGCAAAAGGCAGCGTTTCTACAGAGGGAGCTGCTTGGGGGTAAAACGTTCAGTAGTCGTTCTGATATGGTTGGCTGTGGATTGAGGGGAAAAAAAATCTTCTATAATGCAGTTGGCTTTTTGAGGGTGCTTAGTGATCACCTGCTTTCTGCTCCCAGTGATTTTGCATTATTGGATAGTACAAGAGTTCACCCCGAGTCATATATTCTTGCAGAGAAATTTGCTAATGCTGTCGTCAATGATGATTCTCAGGAACAGCCTATAATGTATATTAAAGACAACCCAGAGCTACTGGACAACTTCAATATTGATGATTATGCCGAGAAATATGAACTAGAGCATGGGGAAAGCAAACGCGAGACTCTTCATGCTATAAAAAATGAATTGCTTCAAGGATTTCTGGATCCTCGAATTCCTTGTGAGAGTCTGACACAGGATGAGATTTTTAGTTTAATATCAGGCAAGAATGAGGATGCATTTGCAGAGGGAAGAATCATTCAGGTTACTGTTCGACGAGTTCTATCACAGCGAGCATTCTGTGCTCTTGAATCTGGTTTAACAGGTGTGATAATGAAGGAGGATTATTTGGATGGAGGTGACGATTTTTCTTTGACAGAAATGCTACACGAAGGTGTCTCACTTACTTGCAAGATAAAACAAGTTGACAAGAGTAAATATCAGGTGTATTTAACTTGTAAAGAAAGCGAACTTAGAAGTTGCAGAAATCAGAATCCAATTGAGCTTGATCAGTATTATTCTGACTGCAAGAAAAGTTTGTTAGTAAAGAAAAATGAAGCCCACAGGAATGAGATTACAAAGAAGCATTTCAAACAGAGGAATATTGATCATCAACACTTCAAAAATATAACAAGTGGCCAGGCAATGGAGGTATGTTTCTCTGTATGCTATGATTTTTTGTAAAATTGTTATCTTTTCAAGTGAATTAATGGTATTTCTTGCTGATGTTTGAGCAGTTCCTTTCTGACAAGGATGTTGGTGAAAGTATTTTCCATCCAAGTTCAAGAGGCCCTAATTATCTGACACTAACTCTGAAAATCTTTGATGGACTCTTTGTTCACAAAGATATAATTGAAGAAGAGAAAGACTGCAAAACCATCACAAGCTTGCTCGATATTGGGAGATCATTGAAGATAGGGGATTCTGTTTATAAAAATTTGGATGAGGTTAGTGCTTTTGACTCTACTTCCTTCCAAAAGTCTCTATTACTTGGTTTCACTATCTGTATCAGGAATCCTGTGGCAGAAATTGTCATGTCTAAAATTTAGAATGTTGAATGCATTGAATTGAATTACTCACCGTTTTTTGATAGGAACAAAGTTTTTGCCAAATCCAAATCGATTTAGTTACTAGTTATTACTTTTGTTTAGAAAATTTTCGACGGGATAGAAGTCAATTAATAAGTAGTGAATTCATTTGATATGTTTTTAGTAACTGTATTAATAAAACAATATGGAATTGAACTCCCACAAAATCGCACCATGTGTGGCATGCTTTCCAATGTCTATAATTTACCTTGGTTGAAAATGTGAAATGGTTGGATTCATGTAGTAAGGTGGTTTCCCTTCATGATAATCAAGAAAAAAGAGATCACTTGAATAATTTTATTCCTTCCCAATAGACTTCCCAAACACTCGATAAGAATTTTCTTATGTCGAAACTGGAACGCAGACACACTTGGGAGGCTGGAGTGTCCATGTTGGACACTCTGGGACATGTGGACACGGCCAGACACGTGTCTGAAACGCCACATAGCGTGTCCCCCTCCCAATTTTTTTAGAATTGGACACTTGGTTTGAGGGATAAAATTGACAGAAATTAAGAGGAAGTACTAAAAATAGAAATTTTAAAAAACACCCAAATTAAAAGAATGAACAATCGTTGATCTCCAAAATTCCTAATCCTGTATATTGATCTCTGCACACTGCCCACAGCCCACTCAGTTGCCCCACCACCGGTTGCCCCACTACCAGCCGGTCTCCCAATATCCTTTCCTCAATTCCTATCAAAACAATTCTGCAATTATAAATTCAGTCCCTATTTATTGATTAATGTTTTCTTTTAGTCTTTTAGACTTTTATTTTTAGTTTTAATGATCTGGATTTTGGAAATTGGATGCTTTATGTCTATTTTCATGTTACTTTGATACTTGTTATGATTTGAAATTTGGATTTTTTTTATTTATCAAATATTTATCATGTCCCACAGTGTCCTTGTCTCATACTTATGAAAGTTTTCATTCCCATGTCCGTGTTGTGTCCATGTCCATGCTTCTTAGTGTCGAAATCATGCTTTTTATGTATATATGTAGAAAATTAAGATAAAGATTGTAGAAGGATCCATTAATAGATTATACTGTTGCTGCACAAGCTAAAAAAACTTTATTCCAAATGTCTCTTGAATTTGATTCTTTGCCTGATTTTTTCCCTCACCAATTCCTATGATTGTTGAAATGCTTTTCTATGCTTTTGCTGCTAGGTTTTGGATCAGTTTGTGAACCCATTGGTGAGCCTGCTGAAAGCAATGATAAACTTCCGAAAGTTCAAGAAGGGCTCAAAAGCTGATATTGATGAACAGTTGAGAGCTGAGAAATCTGAATACCCTATGAGGATTCCTTACTGTTTTGGTCTTTCTTACGAGCACCCTGGTACCTTCATCTTGTCCTATATAAGAACTAACCTCCACCATGAGTATGTTGGTGTGTATCCTGAGGGATTCAAATTTAGGAAGCAGAAATTTGCAATGGTTGAACAGGTTGTGGCATATTTCCAAAGGCATATTGATGATCCTGTACCAAACAGCAAACTTTCATCTTCTGCCACTGGAGGATCCAGTGATGGTGGCTGGCAAAGCCATCAAGGTTCAGGTGAGTGTTGTTCATTTCAGAATTACTTTCATACTGCATCATCTCTTGTCTTTGCAATTGAATCATGTTGAAATCCATAAAAAATAACACTTCAAATTTTGATTTGGTTACATTGGCTTGTGGACATTTTTTTTTTTTTTATCATTGGCTTGTGGACATTTGTTGAATGTTGATATTCTGCTTTTACTGGCAGGCAGCATTGTTACCTAACAGTAACGGGACTAAATATCATAAAATTAAGTTCATGGGATGAATTTTGGAAATTTCAAGTGCCATATATTATTATACTAAAATAAGTAGTACAAGAGGTTGAAAAAATCCTAGGACTAACTGATTGAATTCGTGAAATCTCTGCTAACAGGAGGAACGGATTATGGAGGTGGCCATCCAAGTGGATTGCCTCGGCCAAATGGTGAACGCGGTCGCGGGCGTGGCCGTGGTAGAGGCCGTGGACGTGGGCGTGGTCGTGGAGATGACTCCGATAACAATGGAAACGATTATAATACTGAAAAGAATGATTCCTCGGGTGGATGGGGTGGCAGTGGAAGTGGTTATTCTAATGATTTTAGCTCTGGTGGTTGGGCTGACAGAAATGAAGATACAGGTGAATGGAGAGGCAGAGGCCGGGGCAATCGGGGTGGGCGCGGTGGAAGGCGCGGACGCGGGCGTGGGTTTGATGGTGGAAGTGGCAGTGACAGTGGTTATACATCCGACTGGGGCTCCAATGATAATGACAAACGGAATGGAAATTGGGGTGCTGGCTCCAGTGACAACAATTCTGATGGAAATTCCTGGGGAGGAAATGCCAATTCAGATGGAAAGTCCTGGGGAGGCAATTCTACAGAGGGGAAATCCTGGGGAGGTGATGCCAATTCAGAAGGGAAGTCCTGGGGAGGCGATGCCAAGTCAGAAGGGAAGTCCTGGGGTGGCGATGCCAATTCAGATGGAAAGTCCTGGGGAGGCGATGCCAATTCAGAAGGGAAGTCCTGGGGTGGCGATGCCAATTCAGATGGTAAGTCCTGGGGAGGTGATTCCAATTCAGAGGGGAAGCCCTGGGGAGGCAATTCCAATTCAGAGGGGAAGTCCTGGGGAGGCAATTCCAATCCAGAAGGGAAGTCTTGGGGTGGCAATGCCAATTCAGATGGAAAATCTTGGGGAGGTACTTCAGGTGGTGGCTGGAGCAGCAGCTTTAACAGTGATTCTAAAGGTATACTTGGACCTGGTCCTGCTTCGCCTCCGGGTGGTGGTAACGAAAATTGGGGAAGTAAAGACGTTGATAGTGGAAGCAAATGGGGTGGCGGAAGAGGTGCAGGTGGATGGAGTGGTGGTGACAGAAATGAAGATAGAAATGGTTCAGCTGGTGAATGGAGTGGCAGGGGAAGGGGAGGTTCAGCTGGTGAATGGAGTGGTAGGGGAAGGGGCAATCGAGGTGGCAGAGATGGCCGTGGAGGAAGGCGGGGACGGGGAAGAGGGTTTAACAGTGGTGGCGATTCAGGCTATAATAACTCCAACTGGGGGTCAAAGGATAAAGGTGAAGACAGCAAGTTTTCTGGGGGCAGAAACTGGGGTGCTGGCTCCAATGACAACTGGGGTGGCAACAATTCAGCTGGAAATTCTTGGGGTGGTGGCGGCAACAGCGACACTGGTGGTGGCAGTGGATGGGGTGGTCATGGCAGCAGTGACTCTGGGAAGCAAGAAGGCTGGGGTGGTGGAGACACTGGTGGCAGAAGTGGATGGGGAGGCAGTGGCAGCAATAACTCTGAGAAAGTTGAAAAAAGTGGCGGTGAAATTGGTTGGGGTGGTAGCGGCTGCAGTAACTTTGGAAAGAAAGATGCTTGGGGAGGTGGAGACTCTGGTGGTGGAAGTGGATGGGGCAGCAGTAACTCAGGGAAGAAAGATGAGAATAGTGGTTGGGGTGGTGGTGGCAGCAGCAACTCGGGGAAGAGAGACAGCTGGGGAGGTGGAGACTCTGGTGGCGGAAGTGGATGGGGAGGCAGCGGTAACTCGGAGAAGAAGGATGGCTGGGGAGGTGGAGAGTCTGCCATCGAAAGTGGATGGGGCGGCAGCAGTAACTTAGGGAAGAAAGATGAAAATAGTGGTTCGGGTGGCGGTGGCGGCAGCAACTCAGGGAAGACAGATGGCTGGGGAGGTGGAGATGCTGGCACTGGAAGTGGATGGGGGGCTGGTGGGGGCAGTAACTCCACGAAGAAAGATAGTTGGGGAGGTGGGAACAGTGGGGGCGGTGGTATCAGTACCACTGAGAAGAAACACGAAGACGGTGGTGGAAGTGGTTGGGGTGGTGGTGGCGGCAGCAGTAACCAGGGGAAGAAAGATGGCTGGGGAGGTGAAGAAAGTGGCGGGGGAAGTGGTTGGGGCGGCAGCAGTGGCAGCAGCAACTCCAACTCCGGGAAGAAAGATGGTTGGGGAAGCAGCAGTGGGTGGTGAAACCTGCTAAAAAAAAGGCCTACACCATTGCTCAAACTATGTAAATATTCCGTAGGTAATGTTCTCAGGTAAGCTCCAAAGTCCGGTAAACTACTATGATCACCATTTGGAACAGGCTCTAACATGCGAGTAACTTTATGTTTTAACTTTGATTAGTACCAAGTAAATCAATGTCATTTGTTTTGGTGTGAAAAATGTGTTGTTGAAAGCCATTGTCTCCAAATAGTGGAAGCAATTTAATATAATCATATGGATCCTTGTGGTATATTTGCGGAAAGTTATATTTTTAAAACATTTATATATACTATAATAAAATATATTATTAAAACATTTGTATATACTATAAGAAAGTTTAAACCACTTTATTAGCTCAGTAAAAAATTTTAAATTTATTATTTTATTTTTTATAAAATTGATTTT